>RJWM01008221.1:0-73978 GCA_004363535.1 Dasyprocta punctata | reverse complement strand
GTGGGTGTGAAGGGGAACCAACACCTCTCTTTAGAAGTTGGATTAAAGGAATCGCATTCTCCTGGTTGTCAAGGTATTATCTAGATCTGTTCCTTGACAAAGGGACATTCTGAGATAACGTGACCAATAAAACAAAAAGTAAGAAGGAACAACTGAAAGGATGCTGGTAATAGTTTGAAAGAGAAGTGGTGTACAATAACTGTTCCCCTTAAGGATCAATGGTAATGGATAATTCATTATACACTCTTATTTTCTAAACAAGAAAGAGAAGGACCTGTGTGTCACGTCTACCTCCTCTCTACCTTTCCAGCAGGAAGTCGCACAGAGCATCTGAACACAGAGCCACTCTGAACTTCAGTAAGTGGACATGTGTCAGGATTTTTTAACTAAGTGGACGTGTGTCAGGTTTCCTCTGTACTAGCTGTGGTCAGCGCACTGCTGACCACACCAGTCAGGACACAACTCAAGAGACCAAGAAGGAGGAGACCTCCAAAATGGATCAAAAGCAAACTGACTATAAAAATAGAATAAATGGTGAAATCGAGTAATTCTGGTTTCTATTTTCCTGCACTGTTATAATTTGCACCAATAAATATTGTGCCTACTACCTTTGGTAGTTAATAAATATTCTAGGTTGTTTCGATGATTTTGTGACTCCTGTTGTAGTTCTGAATCTTCCAAGCTCTTTTTAGGAGTTCTGATGGAGTGAATCACACTGATTTTCAGCTGGCTGCGTTGTCTTGGCTTACATCCTTGGCTTACGACAAACTCTTCAAAATTTTGTCCGTGGCTCTAAGAAAATTGTTTGGAAACTGATTAAAAGTGAACATTTTTCACTGTACCTTCACACATTTTTTTCATGTTTGTGTGTCCTAGAATCATTTTACCACCTTTAAACCAACTTTAGAAAGTTAATTAATGGGCCAGGGATTTAGTTCAGTGGCGCTGTGCCTGCCTGTCAAGTGTGAGGTCTTGAGTTCAATTCCTGCCATTCAAAGGGGGAAAAAATGTTAATTTTCCATAACTGTGGCTGTTGATACTCACTTTCCTTGCTTAGCAATACACTAAGCCATTTTCATATCTATGTATTTATAATTTTTTATCTTTCATTCATAAAAGGAAAAACATAAAACCTTTAAGAGGGATAAAACCTGACCCCTCCTATTATAGTCTTTTTAGATATGACTGAAAAGAACATTCAAATTATAATTGTTTTTTTCAATGCTGGAGAACAAAATCCAGAAGAATACTACTTTAATGTGCAATTAAAGAAATTATTGTACATGCATTCAGTAGAATTTCATTCCATCACTTTTAAAAAATCCATAGAAACACATGAAGTTGTCCTCCATTTTTTTCTTTTCTTCTTCTTTTTTTTTTTTTTTTTTTTTTTTTTTTTTGTCCTTTTGAGACAGGGTCTCACTATGCAGTTCAGGCTGGCCTTGAGCTCACTTGGAAGCCCAGGCTGGTCTCAAACTCTCCACAATCCTCTTGCCTCAGCTTCCCAACTGCTTCCCCACCACGCCCGGCTTGTCCTCCATAATTTAAAAGTCCAAAAGTAATTTGCAAAGCAGCATTGTGGTATATAAACAGTTCTACATACTAATATACATACATATCTTGCTTTTGCAGGAGATTTTTTTTGCCTATTTGATAAAAAGCAGCAATCCTAGTTCATAAAATTCAATATTTCGCTTAATCTTCTGCTGCTTGATTTTACTGAAATGGGATTTTTCAATAAGCCAAGTTTCAAAGAGAATCTCAAGTCTCAGAAGAATAGGGGTATGTGTTTATTTGGCATATCTATGGAAATCACCTCGCTCTTCACCTACTTCTGTTATTGACTATCAGTATATGGTCCTGAGCTGTGGTTGAACGTGACTGTGTCTTTCTCAGGAGGCTTTATCATTTCTTATTGCTCCAGGGAAGTCAACATGAAGCATCCATTCTAATGCTTTCCTTCGACTCAATTCTTTGTAATCTCTCTTACCTTTTTCCATACCCAAGGCCATGTTCTCCTCTCTCGCATCGCAAACCCAGCTGCTCGTTGTGCAGATTTCTCTTTCTTTTGGTCAGAATTAGTCTGCTCTCTTCTTCCAGTGCCCCTTGCCAGGGACCATTCACAAGCAGCTGACTCCAAGACCATATTCATCACTGTGACCCGGCTGGCTGCTTAATTTTTTCTGCTTCCTGTCACTCACCTCTGGTTTTGTAGCTCATGTGGCCCAAAAGAACAAAGACAGCCTAAACTCTCAATGAATACTGCAGAGAAATATTATGGTAACAATGCCTACTGGAGCAAGACTGTAAGGTTTTATCTTCTCTCACACTTCCCAGCAAGTAAATTAAGCCAGAAAGAGCATTTTTAGGAGAACCTCAGACATTGGAAATGTTGCTCTGCTACTTCAAGTGGAGTCTGTGTGGCTTCCCTTTGCTTGTATTTAGCTAATTCTAACAATAGAAGAGATTTTCAACACCCCTAAATTATTTCCATTTTGAATTTAAGTAGATATATGTTTATGGACCATACTGTAATCCCTAGCTACTTGGGCTTGGCTAGTCTGACTGCTGCAGAGCACTGTTAAGCCCATGTTCCATTATTAGCTGACCTCCTCAGTCCTCTCACGGTTACACAAATGCATGTCTCTGGCCAGTAGTAGGTGTGGCAGGATAACTGCCAGGGCATGCACTGGAAGGGACTGGAGAACAGATGTCTCCTAGCTCACTCTAAGTAACCATTCATAAACCAATACTTTCAAAGACTTGTTGGGTATTTTCAAGGCTACGTCAAGCAAGCAAGAGATTAATCATTATGTCCTTTCCTGTGATATGTCACAGGAGACATGGACAGATAAGATATATGGAGAAATTACTAATGATGTTTAATAATTTCTTACTAATAATAGACTGATATAACTGAGACTGATAGAAGCAACCATTAGATGTTTTGAGAAGAGACACATAGTTTATTCCTTGAGGAGATGGAAAAGTATTCATAGTAAAAGGGGCACCAGGTCTGAATGCTGAAAAATAGACAGTTTCAGTACCAAGGTGAAGGGTGTCCTTGATGGGGTATATGATAAAGAAGTTGAAAAACAATGAGGCGATGTGAAGAAATTTTGACAGCTAATTTTGACTGAAGCAAAGTTTGAATAGAAAGGAGGAAAACAATGCTGATAAATGTCTAAATGTCCCTCCAAAGCCCCTAAGCCTCACTCAGTCATAGGTGAGGATGGCGGTGGGTGGGGGTGCTGCGTGGATCTAGGGTGTGAGATTCTGGGATTGAGGATGTGATGCTGGGATTAAGGGTTCTCCACCCTGGATGTTAGTGACATTCACCCAAAGGGTAGGCCGCCTGGATGGAATATAAGGGACAGGAAGAGGCCTGCTGCCATTGCTTGCTGCTGCTCCTTTTGCTGCTACTTTGCTGCCTTCTCCCTGCCCAGCTTTGCCGTGAACTATTTCTCCTCTGCAGTGCGCCTCTACTATGCACCCCTGCCTTGGAGCTGGCTGACGATGAACTGAAATAGCTACAAACTGTGAGCTTAACTTTGGGTGTTGGGTATTTTGACTCAGAAATACATATTAAGATGCACAGTGCCATGGAGGACATGGACATACAACAACTGGGCAGCAATGCACTCCGGGACTGGAGGTTGGAATGCCAGGGCAGTGAGAGACAGCAGACCTGGTATTGGCTCAGAAAGGGAGGAGGAGTCCTTCCCAGAGTGGGGGTGCTGTTGGTGACAACACAGAAGAAGGGAACACCATGTACTACGGCACAAGGAGGAAAGGAAGGGACTCACTAGCAGGTAGGGTATGCAAGACAAGATGGAGGACAAAATCCCAAGCACCTTGGCTCTGCAAGTGCTATGACCTCAGTAATGTTTCTGGGGCAGGAAGTGCAGTGAGCAGAGAAACCAGTGAGAAATGAGAAAAACCAAGTTCAGCTTTTATTTGAAAGAAGAAGAGGTAATTTCAGAAGGCATTTAGAAGTGTGTTTGCCTAACTCAGTTGAAACTTCCATATTTTGCAAAAGCTGGTTACATTTCCTTCTCTCAGGGTCCTTCCTGTGCAGGAAAGGGAGCAGAGCCACCTGGAAGAAAATGCTCAAGATTCCATCTTTGGGAGGCCAGGGATGTCCTTGCGAGAAGACAAACAAGGGAATCTGAAACCTTTAAAGACAGATGCAATCATCCTGGCTTCTGGTCCTAGGGAAGAGACCCAGGAAGGGGTGACGAGCTCTAGAGTGTGGCTGGATTCACTTCTCCCTCTTACAGGGGCTTCTGCTGTGTCTCTGTCCCCAGGATGTGCCCAGACCGACTCCTCTGTATTGCAGTAAAAACCCAACCCCCTGCACACCTCCTTCATTCACACTGACACCTCCAGCCAGGGAGGTGCAGGGAACAAGCGGGCCAGGCAGGCCCAGCCCCCAGCTTCAGGGACAACCATGCCTCTGTCACAGGTGACAGATGAGAACTCTGAGGGCTGAAAGAGAGGTGCATGCCTGTTCCAGCTTCCCGCCAGGCTGGCCTGGGTGCCTCCTGCTGCTGTGGCAAGAGCTAGCCACAAGAGCTTTAGAAAGAAGTCAGCTAGACAAGAAATCAGCTAGCCAGCCTTTCTGGTAAGCCACGCAAGCAGTTTGGGTTCCAGAGAGAGAAAAGTCAGACAGCACCTCCCATGAGCCTACGTGGGCTGAGAATCAAATACCATGTCCCCCCCACCTCCCTTAAGCAACCATTTCAGACCTGGCTGGTTTGACAGCAACTAAATGCTTGTATTGTTTGGTTGATTTTGCAGGCCTGAGGCCAGCGGTCTGAGCATCTGTTGGGAAGATGACAGTATGCAATATAGCAAATATGGGGGATTTCCTTCTATCTTGTCTTTGAAGTCCAATATTGTTCTCACTGTTTTGCTTTGTTTTGATTAATTGTTTTGCTTTATTCAATATTCTGCTTTGATTGGTTTTATTCTGTTTTGTTTTTGGTTTGATTTTGCTATACCTGATGGAATGGACAACTATTGTGAAGATAACAAGATATACTATGGTAGCTATTGTTTTGCTAGTATCCTGCTTTGAAGTTCTGTACCAATTTTGATTGGCTTTGCTCTGTTTTGTCTTGTTGGATTTTACTATTTTTAAAATTAAAAAAAAAAAAGAAGGAAGTCCTGGCCAAGGTGCAGGCGCTGTCCTCCTGTCCTCCTGCTGTTCTCCAGCTGCCCACGTCACCCTCCTAGAACACGGTGGCAGCACAGGCAGTCTCCTGTGTCCCCTGTCCCTTATTTTCCCTTTTGTCAAAACTGATGCCCTCTGTGAGGCTGGTGTTTTGAAAAATTGATTTCAAAGAACAAGATTTTGTTAAATTACTTTCCAGTGGATCCAAGCCAACATGCAGTACATATGGTCACACCTGTTCTAACATGATGCTCACACACACACTCACACTCACGCACACACACTGTAAGGTGTGTGCCAACACACCTAGCATATGCATGTATATTGATTACTGATGGGAGATAGGTGTTTCTTCAGGAAATGATAAAGTGAATAAACAGGACACATAACAGTTGAATTAACCATCAGCAATTCATTTAGTGATCATTTTAAAATGATTTATCCCTTAAATCTGGTCCCTGTAATCCTTTTTACTCTTTATTTTGTTTGAGATTCCCCCCTCCCTTGCCAGCTGTGCTTCAGTTCTCTTGAACCCAGGTCAACCTCCAGACTCCTTTGTCTCTAGGGTGGTGACTGGGTCACAGCAAAGCAAAGTTTAATGAAGCTTCAAAATTAAGTTAGGGACTGGGGTGGTCCCCAGGGGTCTGTATTTCTTTCTTTCTATTTATTTATTTATTGGTACTGAGGATTGAACTCACAACCTTGTGGCTGCCAGGCAGGTGCTTACACCACTGAACTAAATCCCTGGTCCTACTTTTTGAGATAGGGTCTCACTATGCAGTTCAGGCTGGCCTTGAACTCATTTTGCAGCCTAGGCTGGTCTCAAACTCACAACAATCCTCCTGCCTCAGCCTCCCAAGTGCTAGGATTAAAAGTGAGTGCCACCATGTCTGGCTCCCAGGGGTCTGTATTTCAATTCAGTCCTTGTTATAGTGTGGTCAGTAGGATGGCCCCCAAAAAAGCCTCATGTAATATTGGACAGGGCTGAGTCTGGAGTTCAGGATTGGTTTGTTGTCTAGTGCTGGGATTGCCGATGTGAGGGCTGCACCTGCCCAGGGGTGAAACCAGCATACAGTGTAAGGGTGAGAGGAAGGTGTGTCTTTCCCTCTCTTGCCAGTTGGCTTGCTGTTGTAGCAGCCATGAATGGCAGCCCTGCCACACCACACTGCCTTGCAGCCAACTGAGTTTGGACTGAAACCCCCAAGAACTGTAAGAAATAAACCTTTCCCTCCCTAATTTTGGATGTCAGGTATTCTATCTCAGCAATGAGTGAAAAGTAACTAAGACAGTCCTATACTTAGCACATCCTATGGCTGATTTATAATCTGATTCCACAACTAGATCATAATTTTCTAAAAAGCAAGACTACACCTTTTATCTGTACTTATTTATGGGCACTGAGAACTATACCTTGAATACGATGAGAACTGTGTCTTGCAAATAGGTGCTGAATATTCCATTCAGGCATCCAAAGGGGAAAAGAAACTCCATTACCTTAGGAGGTATAAATAAGGAAGAAATTAAGAAATTGACATCTATCCATGGATAGCAGCACAGGGACTGGTTCAGTCCTGTGTAATTACCTGAAGTAATTCTGAGAGACATTCCCATGACAGAAAATAGTCATAAGTAAGCATATATGAGGTAAATTATAAGAGAAGGGTAATAGATGGTAGTTTGGTGGGAAAATTCTGGAAAAGAATGAGAATTTGGCTTGATTTGGCAGCACTATTGTTATAAATACGTCACAGACAGAAATGTTCTACATTCAGACTCAAGTTCAGAAACCAAGTAGTTGCCAGAAAAGGTTAAAGAAATACTGCAAAATCGTAAATTAGATGGGTGAGACTTTTGGCAGTTTTAGTGATGAAAATACAGCCATGATGGAGCCAGGGATGGAAAGGGGCCTTGTGGGTGAGCCCGGAGGGCATCGTGTTAAGTGAAATAAGCCAGGCACATAGCACACACTGTAGTTCCTCACTTGTGCGGGGAAACTTACACTGGCCACGCAGAGCAGCAGAGTAAAATGGTTACTGCCAGGGGCTGAAGAAGTGGGCAGCAGGGAAAAATGGGTGATGTTGGCCAAAATCTACAAAACTTAAATACAATTATTAAAAAGAAGAAGGAAGAAGCAAGAAAGATGCTTTGTCAAAGTAACTGTGGAGCGACCAGAGCAAAACTATCAAATTTCTGTGGACTTGAAAGAAGCTATGAGGCGAATGGGCATCAAAGGTCATCCCTTACTTGCAAAGAAAAGGCTGACTCATTCCTGCTTCTCAAGGAAAGCTTCCTGGGTGCCTGGGTGTGGACTTCCTGCCTCCAGGAAAGCTGCAAGCTTCCAGGTCGTTGGTGAGGTAGGAATAGGGCATGGTCAGTGGCTGGCCAAGTGGACCAGATCTGTCAATCAGGGAAATTCAGGACATGTGTGCAAAAATAGCAGTTCCCAAGCCCTCTACCTTGGACCAATAGGAAAGTGCCATCTTCAATTCCTTGGGCATGTGAGATAAAGCAGGCTTCTGATAGGATGGCCTACATCCAACATCAGCATGGGGGAGATACAAAGGACGGCTGCCATTAAGCTCGGGGCCACTGCCTTCCGACTCTCTCCCTTCTCTCTCCCTCCCTTCCTTTCCCTTCCCTCCCTCCCCTCTTCTCTCCTCACTGTTAACTCTGCAGAGCACATAAAACCTCACTACCTTGTATGTGTGTTGTCCAATTGCTTTTTCAGCACAAGAAAAAAGTGGAAAGAATCTCTGGGAAGATTCCATAGCATCCTAAATGGCAATACGACCATGGGAGACACAAGAGAAAGGGCTTCACAGGAAAATCAAGGGAAGAAGGCAAGCATGGAAGTCGAAAGGTGGAATTCAAAGATGTGTGGCACAACTGCTGTAGTCAGTGCAGATGTCTCCTCTTAAGGCTGTTGAACTGGGATGTTAGATGTCAGCCCTTCTGATTTCTTTTCACTGGAGAAGAAATGTCATCAGATGGGCACATGAGGCAGGTGAAGAAGGGCTTTCTTGCCTATTATGAGCATGAATCAAGATGTCCACATCCAGGTCTCTCTTGCAGCTTTCCTAGAGGCCATCTGCATTCAGGCACACAGGAGACAGGACAGCAGCAGCAGCAGCAGCAGCAGCAGCAGCAGCAACAGCAGCAGCAGCAGAGGGCCATGGAGAAGCCCTGGGTGGCAAGACTGCAGAGCGCATATAATATGCCTCTCTGTCTGATTGTACCTCTACCTCCCGCTCTTTCCCAGACACACTGCTGCTTCCAGAAATGAACATCTTTAGCTTGCTGGACAAAGCCCTAGCACAAAAATTACCATAACAAGATGTCACTCAGATGTTATAGGAAGGTATGTGCAACGGTTGATTCATTGTGTCAAGAAGTTTAGAAGTATAACTAAGTGACTCAGCAGGGGCCAGAGTCCTCAGTTTGTAAACATCCTGAGCCTATGCAAGAGGAGGGCACAGAGATGGTGTGATTGCTACACCCACCAGAGGGCAGGTGGCCTGCATACAATATAAAGAAGGAGAAGAGTCTTGCTCTTCCTCCTTTTTGCTCTTGTTACTTTGCTGTCTTCTGCCACTTTGAACTGTTGCTTCCTTGCCACGCCACCCTGCCTTTGAGCCAGCTGACTATGCACTGAAACCTCCACAAACTGTGGGCTAAATAAACCTTTTCCTCTTTAAATTTGCATATTGGGTATTTTGTCTCAGAAATGAGAGAAAAGTAACTAAAACAGCATGAAATCCCCACACTGTAGGAGGTTGAGGCAAAAAGAAATGCAAGTTTGAGCCCAGCTTGGGCCATTTGACAACCGAAGGAGGTCCTGTCTCAAAATGAAAAATAAAAAAGGGTTCGTAATGTAGCTCAGTGTGAAGGCCCCGGGCCTGAGAAGAATAAGAGTATGTGTCTCAAGGTCATGAGGGAGGAAAATGCCACAGCTGAGACTGAAACTCAGGTTCTCAGAACTATGATTCCACGGGCACATTTCCCATAGGAAGTTATCCTGACTCAGCACTGCTCATTGTCTGCACAGCAAAGGCAGCCAGATGACAAAGAAGGAGGGTCACTATTGTACACCGTGATCAAGTGGGATTCATCCCAGGGATGCAGGGATGGTTCAACATATGTAAATTCATATATGTAATACATCATATTAACAGAGCCAAAGATAAATATCATATGATTATTTCAATAGATGCAGAAAAAGCCTGTGACAAAGTCCAGCGCCTATTCATGATAAAAACTACAGAAAATCGAAATAGATAGTCTTTATCTTAATCTGATAAAAGCCATCTATGAACAACTGAAAGGCAACATCATACTAAATGGACAAAAACTGAAAGCTCTAAAATCAGCAACAAGACAAGGATGCCCAGTCTTATTCAACATAGTCCTGGAAACTTTAGCCAGAGCAATTAAACAAGAGAAAGAAATAAAAGGAATAAAGATAGAAAGGAAGAAGTTAAACTAGCATTATTTGCAGATGACATAGTACTCTACCTAGAAGATCCCAAAAATTCCACCAAAAGACCTCTAGATTTAATAAGCAGATTTAGCAATGTAGCTGGTTACAAAGTCAGTACTCAAAAATCAATAGCATTCTTATACACAAATAACAATCTTACTGAGAGAGAAACTAGGGAAACAATACCTTTTACAATAGCATCTAAAAAAATGAAATACTTAAGAATCAATCTAATGAAAGATGTAAAAGACCTCTATACTGAAAACTATAGTACTCTGAAAAAGGAGATTGAAGAGGATATCAGAAAATGGAGAGATATCCCATGCTCTTCGGTAGGAAGAATCAATATAGTGAAAATGACCACACTTCCAAAACTGTTACACAGATTGAATGCAATCCTAATCAAAATTCTAATATCATACCTCACAGAATTAGAGCAAACAATCCTAAAATTCATCTGGAACCAGAAGAGACCTAGAATAACACAGGCAATCCTAGGCAACAAAGACAAGACAGGGGGCAACACAATTCCTGACCTGAAATTATATTATAAAGCTACTGTGATAAAAACAGTGTGGTACTGGTAAAAAAAAAACCAGACCTGAAGATCAATGGAATAGATTAGAAGATGCACAAACAACTGCAGGCACACTAAGCTACCTTATCTTCGACAAAGGTGCCAAACACATTCACTGGAAGAAAGATAACCTCTTTAATAAATGGTGTTGGAAAAACTGGCTTTTCACATGTCAAAGATTAAAATTGGACCCATATCTTTCACCATGTACTAAGTTAAAATCTAAATGGATTAAAGATCTCGACATTAAAACAGAAACATTACATCTGCTGGAAGATAGAGTAGGTAAAACTCTTGAAGACACTGGTGTAGGTAATGACTTCATGAATTAAAGTCAGATTGCACAGGAACTAAACAAAGAATCAACAAATGGGATCTCATCCTACTGAAAAGCTTTTGCACAGCAAGAGAAACCACCAACAGAGTGAAGTGACAACCCACAATATGGGAGGAAATGTTTGCCAGCTGTCCTATCAAGAACATATAAAGAACTTTAAAAAAATCAGTCCTCCAAGATTTAAAGACCCAATCCAAAAATGGGCATCTGAGATGAACACACACTTCTCAGGCGAAGGAGTACAAACAGCAAATAAATATGTGAAAAGATGTTCAACAGCACTGGTCATTCGAGAGATGCAAAACTACACTGAAATTCCACCTCTCCCCAGAAAGAATGACTAGTATTAAGAAGTTAACCAATAACAAATGCTGGAGGGGTTGTGGAGAAAAAGGAACCCTTCTCCGCTGTTGGTGGGAATGCAGACTGGTGCAACCACTGTGGAAGGCAGTGTGGAGATTCCTCAAAAAGCTAGCATTGGAGGTCTCATTTGACCCAGCTATTTCCCTTCTGGGTATCTTCCCAAAGGAATTACACATCGTACCACAGCGATATATGTGTACCTATGTTTATAGCTGTACAATTCATAATAGCCAGATCTTGGAAACAACTTAAATGCCTCTCAACTGAGGAATGGACAAAAAAGATGTGGTATTTCTATGTAATGTAATACTACTCAGCTATAAAGAACCATAAACTAGACATTTTCACTCTTAAATGGGTAAGTGCTGAAAATATACTTCTCGGTGAACTAAATAAGTCACACATATGTAACCATCATATTGTTGCACTTGTGTGACAAACAAAGAAAATCTATGCATGTATACAAAAAATTAGTTAAGATAGTTAAAGAAAAAGAATTTTGGGTGAAAAGTAGCTTTCACAGGGTCATTTTCAGATTTCAATTTTAATGTGAAATGTTCTTTTGAAAATAATATAGCAGTCATAACAAAAAAAAAAGATAGTTCTATACTTGGTTTCTCTTGATTCATTGAGGCAAAAGTTTTGTGCTAATAAATTTCTGGACAATGTCTCACGTCTTTATTTTATACTTTAAACAACTACTGTGAATATAACAATATGCAATGTGTTGATTATTGATACTCTCCTATTGGCCTGTTGTGAAATTCTGTTTTGCTTTAATCTCTTACTGTTTTTCTGTTTAAAATAAAAGAAGAAGAAGAAGAAGGAGGAGGAGGAGGAGGGGCACTGCTGCTGTGTCCTTGATCTTCCTTTCTCATTTTGCAAGCATCTCCACCCGCACTGGGCTCTGAATAAACATTTGTTGCTCAGGCAAAAACAGGGGCCTGAGACAGTCCACTGGAAATTAGAAACTGGGAACCACGAATCTGACAAGGACTTTGGAAAATGAGGATAGGGAAGAGAACGTGGGAGAGGAGAACAGAGAATGAAAAGCAGTGGAGCCAATTCCTTGAGGGTGAGATTGTGCTGGAAAATGAATTTAAGGAAATTATCAAGCTTCAGAAAAAGGAAGAGGATGAGAGGAAGTGCAGGCCCCCTCAACCCCGGACCTGGAGAAAAGCAGAGGGGAGGAGAGAGAGCTGAGATGATGCCGCTCTCAGTGGTCTCCAGACTGAAGGAGAAGAACTCCTTCAGATCCAAGCCTTGGTACCCAGTGCACCATCGAATACAGCTTGAAAAATATTGGTGGAAATAAAACTTAACACATTTGCCAAGCAAAAACTGAAGCTGGAAAAAGAAATGGAAAACAATGGAGCCTGTAATATGAGTTAGTACTAGGTAAAGGACAAAAGTATCATTGAGGCCAGGTGGTAAAAGTTACTGGATTCAAGCTTTGGAAACCAAAGGGAACAGAGAAGTCATCAAGAAGTATCGCTAACTCTATGAGGGAAGAAAGGAAACCAAAGAGGTGCTTCTACATTCTTCCAAAGATTAAATCTCTGGTTAGTAGTAAAGAAAGGACTTCCACCTGGTAATCCTGATTTAAAACTTGAGCATCACCAGGAAGCCAGCCAGCATCCTAGCCCAATCTCAGGGGAAGAGAGCCTTGTCTTTATTTGTTTCAATTCCAACTGTGTCAATTCCTTTGTGACCCTGGATAGCTTTTTGTATCATCTAAAACACTTGGAGGATAATAATAACTACTACCAATCTGTTAGAAAGCCGTTGTGAAAACCTGTGAGATACTATGTCAAAGGATGTCATAAAATTTAAATATTAGCAAAGGTAAATTTTTTTTCAATATCTTTTAGTCTTTAGACCAAAAAAAAGCTTGCTTCTATACTGGAACTTTCCTTTATTATCATATAAAATCTGTATCAAAACACGGAGACCCTTCTGAAGATGTCTGTTATTAAATCTCAAGTGACAAAAAGGACATGTGGTCTATACTCACTCATGTTTTTTTTTTTTTAATCTTTCATGGAAGAAACATTCTGCTTGCCAAACACATGGACAGAATTTTATTTCTTCTTTCTTTTTCTATTTAAGTGATTTCATATTTATCTATATACATGTTGTTATACATACAAATTCATTTTTAGCTGTAAGTAGCTAGTTATGTAGCACTTCAAGAAGTTTACTCGCTTTCTGAATAAAGATGGTGAATAAAGATGGTGAGACTTTTGCATCTGAGGAAGAACAAAAGACTGAAAACAATGAGTTTAGAGCTTCTTTTGACAGGGACATTTCATTAATACTGTTACTTGCATTAGGAGGTGGGGACGGGTGCTTCCATTTTTACAGGAGAAATGATGATAAGGTTGATTCTCCTTCCAAAGATAACAAAGTGTGAAATAACATTGGCAAAGGAACAAATTGATGACACCTGAAACCCAAGAATGGAAAGTGACGCAGGCAGCTACCTTGAAGAAAACTTGCACAACTAAGCTTGACTTTGTGTGAGAATAATGCTAAATGCACATTGAGAAATTCCAAGAAAACATGAATGCTGAGAAATTGTAAAAATTCTTAGCGATTGTAAATAGAAGACTAAAGCATAGCACGCACACACACACACACACACACACACACCCCGCACTGAATTGTAGGGCTATAGTAAGAATTCTACAAAATTATAATGTAAAGCTGCTATTCTATTCTAGATTGCCAAAGAACAGTAGGTAGTTAGCCACAAAAGGCAATGGTTTAGGAAGAAGACTGACACTATGAACATTCTTAGGAAACATAAATAATGGAATCAGAATAATATTAAGGAAAAAGACGATAGTTCTATAAGAGAAGTCATATATTAGACAAAGGAGAAATGAAGGAAGAAATTTTACCCTTCCAGAAAGATGGCGGAGTAGTAGGATGCAGGGAAAACAGCCTCCCTGAGAGACACCGTCTAGACATGGGAACACACCATCTTCAGGAAGACGAAAAGGAGGGAGATGGGTTCCTTGGACCCAGGAAGAGCCTGAAGTCTGAATCAAACCCCACAGAGAGAGTGAAAAGAAAAAATTCAATTAAGAAGAAGGTAGTAGCTGGCGGAGCCTTCACCCAGAGCTGAACTCACTGCATGAGGAGAGCTGTTGGAGCCCAGTGGCACACCATCACAGTGTTGGCGGCAGATGGCGACCCCGGGACCTCTGCAGAACCATTCTCGGTGGAGGAGAGCAGTGGGTGCGGAGGACTGTGCTGGCTGGTGGTGAGTGTGGAGGGCTTAGTCCTCCCGCAGGAGAGAGCAATTTGCCAGAAGCCATTCCTGAGTCAGGCCAGATATGCCTGGGGCTAAAACTGTTGCCAGCTTCCCCAAGTGGTACCTAGCTGGGCACATACTCACGGAGACTGCCTGGATGGCTGTCAGCCCGAGACGGCTGCTCTCAGGGCAGGCCTGCTAAGGTTGTCTACTACTCTATTCACAAACAGTTGCTGGCTTGCAGAGATGTAGTGTCATGATCTGGGTTGCTGTCTCCACAGGCTGTTTACCAGTGAATCCAGAGAGAAGCCCAGAAGTGGACCCTTTTTTTTTTTTTTTTTTTTTTTAGTGTGAGTGTGGTTTCTGCCCTCCTTTTGGCCTTGGTCTTGTTCTGTTCTCTTTTCTGTTTCTATTGGCTTTCTTTTCCCTCAGTCTTCTTCAGTGGTTTCCCTGAGTGGTGGACCCATCTTTGTCCTCCAACCTACTTGCAGTCTCTTTTCTCTTATCCCACTTTTCTACTTTTTCTTAAATTCATTTTGGGTCCTCACCCTTGGGGACAGAATTGACCTTTTGTGAACCTAAGTATTGTACATGATTGTTTTGCATCATGTTGTACAGATATAAATTGAGTTTATGAGTTTGGGGGTTGTAAATCAGGGGTTGGATCAGTTTACCATTTTGTTGGCTGTGTTTGGTGCTGTGGGTGCCACTGTAGCCAGAACTGACTCGATTGAACTGGGTAGCTGTTGGCCTTGATGGTCCAGGACTGGGATTGATTGGGGGTTGCAAAGAGGGCTGGGGTGTGATGCCAAAGAACTAGGGACTGGGCTAGGTGAGCAGTGGTTTCTCATTTCTGACAAACTGAGGAGGCGGGATTTTCCAATAGACTGAGCCCAGGAACCAGTTACACCTAGAAAGTATCTCCGGGAAGTGCTCATCACCTGCAAATCCTTAATACCACCATTAAAGTAACCCACTGCAGGCAACTAACAGGTATCACTTGAGGAATTAAACTAAAAAAGAAAAGAAATGAGAAGACTTAACCAGGTCACAACCCCAGACACCCAGTTTACCAAAAGCGAATCCAGGGGCAATGAGGCTGGAAAATCTGAAAGCCCCCTACAAGGTTTCTTAGAAGTGGTAACAAAACAGTTGAATGAGGCTTTGGAAAAAATGAAATCAGAAATAATCTCTCAAATAACCACAGAGATTACCAAAATGTATACCATGCTTAGTGATGTTAGGGCAGATACAGACAAAAAAATAAACAAGTTTCAGCAAATTATGGAAGGACAGCATAGGAAGCAAATGGATTCCATAAAACAGATTCAAGTAGACATCCAGGAGAATAGAAATTCTATTGAAAGTATTCAAAGCAGGTTAAGCCAATGTGAGGACAGGATCTCAGATATTGAAGACAAGCTCACAGTTAGTGACCAGGAAAAGAAAGATTCTTCAAAACTAGCAAGGAATTATGAGATATTAATCCAGCAGTTGCTTGACAAGACAAATAAAAATAACTTAAGATTAATTGGAGTCAGTGAACAAGCAGGAGATACTAAAAATGACTTTTAAAACATCCTGACAGACATCGTGTCAGAAAATTTTCCTGGTAGAGAAAAAGAATTTGACATACAAATAAGTGAGGCATATAGAACTCCAATTAGCAATGATAAAAAAAAATTTACTTCAGGCATATCATAGTCAAGATTCCAGAAATTCAACACAAGAATAAAATTTTAAAAGCTGATAGGGGAAAGAAACAGATCACCTATACAGGAAAGCCCATCAGAATTACAGTGGACTTCTCAGCACAAACTCTCAAGTCAAGGAGAGCTTGGAGTGAAGTACTCCAAGTTCTAAAAGAAAACAACTTTCAACCCAGATTGATGTATGCCACAAAACTATCTTTCAAAATAGAGGGAGAAACAAAATACTTTCATGATAAGGAACAGTTGAGGAAATTCATGACCACTAAGCCAGCACTCCAAAATATTTTGAAGGACATTTTAGAAAGTGATGATAAGTACTACAGCTCCACAAACCCCAATAGAAGGAATCCACCAGGAAAAAAGGAAACAACATGATAAAGATAAGTCAATACGTATCAGTTTTAACCATCAATGTTAATGGTCTTAATTCATTAGTCAAAAGACATAGACTGGAAGAATGGATCAAGAAGCAAGATCTAACAATATGTTGTATATGAGAAACACATTTAATTCTAAAAGATACTCATAGACTGAAAGTTAAACAATGGAAAACAATACTCCATGCAACAGGAGTCCAGAAAAAAGCAGAGGTGGCTATTCTATTTGCAGATAAAGTTAATTTTAAGCCAAGACTGATGAAGAGAGACAAAGAAGGTCATTATATATTGGTAAGGGAAAAATCTGAGAAGAAGAGATAATAATGCAACAAATACCAGTCCATCCAGTTATATAAAACAATTATTAATCAACATGAAAAATCAAGTAATCTTTAATACAACTGTATTGGAAGACCTCAATACATTGTTGTCACAAAAAGACAGATGTGGAGTTCTTGGGGTCCTCTGGGTAGAGTATCATGTCATCTGAAACAAAATCTATGTATATAAAAAATTAGTTGTGACAGAGAAAAAGAATTTTGAGTAAAATGTAAGTTTTTCAGGGTTGCCTTCAGATTTTATTTTTAATGTGAAATGTTCATTTGAAAACAATTGTGTTAGCAATTAGTTAGATAATATTTCATGTCTGCATTTTTTGTCTTAAATAATTTTTGGGAATATCCAATATGCTGATGATTGTTGCTGTTTTGCTGGTTGGGGTGAAAAGGTTATGTTTTGATTTCTTGTTTTCCTTTTGTTTAAAAAATTTAAAAAAAGAAATTTTAAGGGAAAAACTATCCATTATGGCTTGTTGTTTTGGTGTGATGTCTGCAAACTTGACATTCCACATATTAGAAAAAGCATAGGTAGCTAATTTCATGGAGATAAGGGAGAAAGTCCATAATAGCACCAAATATCAAGATACAAAGGAATTTTTAAAAATGGACTTAAATAATATCTGAGAAGTTTCTTCAAGACTTAAGAGGGATCTTTGTAATTCCGTACCTTTTGTGAAAGAGGAGGAAGTCTGCTTTAGATGAAGGGCAGGCATCTTCCTAGTTTAAATCTATAAGGAGATTCAGATGACGGCAAATTCTAAGTTTTGAAAACAACCATTATATAAAAGGAGGAAGCCTCAAGCAACTTGCGAGTGATGGTTCTAATATCTAACACTTACCACATGTTAAGCACTTTTCTGCTCCAAGGAGTTTTAAAAGTATTGAAATATAGAAATGCATCTACACATGTTTCTTTCGGGCTGGCACGTAGCTTGGTGGTAGAACGCTTGCTGTCTGTGTGCAAGGTCCTGAGTTTGATCCCCAGCACTATACAAATAAATAAGTACAATTTTTATTTTAGTGTATTTCTATTTTAGTAATCACATTTCTGTTAATGTTGCTATTTAAACTACTAAATATTAGCTTTTATATCTTGGGGAAAATATGACAAGAAACTCAGAGAGTGGTTTCATTGAAGTTTTTAGTTCTGGAACTTTGCTAAAACAATCAAGGGAAATAATGGTAAATTAAAAAATTTTTTGTACCTGGTTTTCCTTTGTGCTCAAAAACCCAGGCCAAACTGCCAGTTGATGCACGCCTATGAGACTGCCCTCGACACAAGTCAGTGGCTAAGTTTTAGCTTCATGTCTATGGGCAACATGGATATTTTAACCCAATCCAGATAAGCACACAGGTGTACCTGTTCTCTGCTGCCTGGGAAATGTGACCAATCTCTGTCTGTGACAGGATCACACCACAGCTCATGGGTACTTTGAGCTACAATCTGCCGACGATAAGGGCTCTCCAGGGCAGACCGCCACGAGCTGTTGCTGTCAAATGCAGCAGGTGCAGTGGACATGTGAGAGAGACAGGGCACGACTGACACGTCCTGTGTCAGAGCACAGTAAGCCCCTTTTTGGAAACGGGAGCAGAGCTCCTGCATGCGATTCTGTGGAGCGCATGGTCTCTGAGGCTTCCCTAAAGCCGATGGCACTGACTAGGAGGACACAACACTCACCTGCAAGTCTCTGAGTGGCTTAGGAACAGAAATGCTACACATAGACTTCTACCCCATGATCATCCCAGTCCCTGGGCAAAAAGAGGGCTATTTAAAAAAATGCCCATGGCAAGGACTTCAAGACCACTAAGAAATGTTTCAGCTTGGAATAAAATGAATGAATTTGACAAGTAAGCCAGAGGTGTGAAGTGTCACTCTAACTAAGCCAGGTCTTTTAAGCACCTTACACACATGACACTCTCAGGAACACTGACTGCATTGGCGAGAATTCTCTTAGCTGGAGCAAATCACCTACATTCTGAGAAAAGGAACCTTAAAGTCTGAAAATTTCTTTGGACAAAAATATTAAATAAATGAGTACATAAACTTGGCACTGGCCATTTATCTAAATAAATTATTAGAAAAAATTCTAATGAATTTTAAAGTTTGTTAGAAATAGAGAGCTTAAGAAATAATCTCAGAAAGATTAAACAACATAACCAAGGGACAGAATTTGAATGCAGGTGCTCTGATATCAGGAAACCTGGGATTTTATACATTTATTCCCTTAATATTTTTCTATAAAAGAGAGAGGTAATGCAGGTATTCAGCATTTCACTTTTGATTAAAATGAAATAAATGTAATAGCTTCTTCTTGATATATATTCAACACTTTGACTTTTTCCTTTAAAAAGTACAGAAATCTAGCTTTATTAATTCAAGAATTTGTTTTATTTTGGTAATGCATAAAACTAGAGGAGGAATTATGGAACTTTTAATCATTTTCTGTTATGATTATTTGATTATTTTTATAATGCTTTTACCTAGATTAATTTCAATTTCTTACTCACTTGGTTGTTTCTGAATAACTTTGGGTCTCTGTAAAATGATCACAATAGGATTTAAAATATGATTATCTATCACCCTTAAAGACATGTAAATAGCAGGCTTTGGGAAACAGAAGATGAAAAAGAGAAACAACAGAAACAAACAGACAAACAACCAAAAAAACTAAGCAGGTTTATAGCAATAGCACCAGCATTGGTAGAATTTCATTTAATTATTGTTTCATTGTTCAACCTTGTGTCTATTTCCACAGCCATTTAATGAGTGGATAAATATACAGCTACAAATGAGCTTACAATCAAGAGATATCAGTCTCCTTGCTATGTGATTTACATTTTAATTTCTTTTCCTTCTGTCCCTTGTCAATTTGTCATTGCTTTTAGTTCAGCTGGACTCCTTTCCAAAGTCAAGTCATTACTTAAGTTGAGGATAATATTAATAATAACCAAATAGTCAGTATTTATTAAATACTTACATTCAAGTGCTGTTAACAATTTATATGCATGCATTCATTCAATTTTCACAATTTTATGAGATCCACATCTTTAATGAATTTCAAGGAATCTAATATATACTCCCCCTTCTTTCATCCTAACATTTCTGAAATTAGTATACATCTTCCAAATAATGACACATCATCAAATTTTGGGTTTGAGTTATATGTAAGTTAATGTTATATTTTACTGTTGAGGGTGTCTTAAAATTGAGGTCATGTAGCATTTTCTTCATTTTATGGAGTTTCCAATTAAAGTTAGAGAAGTTGCGAAACGTGTGCATGGTTATGGGACCCAGGTTGCCGAACAAACACCGGAAGTCATCCTTGCCTTCCACATCTTTGGTCTCTACCAGTCCCTTGGCTTCTTTTTGGAGTATTTCTAATGGAACCATTCATCCTTTCATAGGAACGAAGTTCAGAAATCTGCATTTATACTCACATTTGAATTACATGAAAATCAACAAGTCCAAAAATCCAGGATTGTAAATGACTAATTAAAACCCAAGATTATATAAAAGATCAATTAGAACTATTTTTGTTTAAAGAAAAAAAAAATGGGCAGAGACGCCTATGGCTGAACATTCACTCCTGGCTTTAAGTTTTTTCATTCCAGTTCAATTCGAGCTTTCAGTTTGCAGAACTCAACTTTCAGACTGGCTAAAGTTTGCCTGTTGGGAAACATACATTCATTTATTTAATCAAGCCCCAAATGCTGGTTTGTACTTGAGATTTTACCCAATTCCCAGAGCAGCAGAGTATAGTTTGTTTGTTTTCATTTTTCTTCATTTTAACTCTAAATTCAAATTGATCAGAAAGAATTTACTGTAGTTTGGAGTTAAATTTAGAATTAAAACATTGAGGACATGGTCAGTGTATTGTGGAAAGAGTATCCATGGACCTCTCTCATTACTATTTTTGTTAAATCATTTTAGGAAGCGGTCAAGGGATGAGGTTATATCACTGACAAATACATGGCAACATGCTCAAGTTTTTTATTCCTGAAGTTTAAAGCAAAGAAATTATCCAAGTTTAGTGGTTTTTTTTTCTCTTGTTTGTGTTAAAACCCTGTACAGGGAAAATGTTCATATTTCGTGTTATATTTGCAATTATGTATGTAAATAAACCTTGCTTTCTGTTTTGACATTTTTACTTCTAAGAAATATGTGGAAAAATAGTACAGACACTGGCATCTTCATGTTTAAATCACTGAATTCCTTACTGACAATAAATTTATTGTCTAGGGCCTGGCAGTTATGCAGACAGTAATCATTCATTCATATGCCATCATGCCACAGGCCCAGAGTTGGATATTGATATTTTCAAGTGAGTAGAAGTGACATCCTATTCTCCTGGGACTCACAATAGAGGAAAATGTGTAGACAGATATGAGAGTTCATTGTGATGTTAACTTGAGTGGGTTAAGAACCACCTAGCATCTGAGTGCAGCACAGTTCTGGGTGTGTCTGTGGATGATTGACATGGGCTGCAAAATGAGGAGGGAAAGACCCAACCCCATTGGATGATGCTGACCAATGAGCTTGTAGCCTGGATGGAATAAAAAGGGAAAGAAGAAGGAAGTCTTCCATTTTGGTCCTTTGGAGGAGCTCTGCTCTTTGCTATTGCCTTTGAATGTTTGTCTCCAGCTCCTTCAGGCTTCCAACACAAACCCTTGAGCTTTCTGATAGATTCCCACCATACTCCCCAGTGAGCTCCAGGCCTTCCTCCTTCAGCCAGACCCTCTGGCCTCACAGGTGACCATTTTGCCTTCTTCCACCTCTGATTCCACAGTAGGCCTACTCAGTGCATCTCTTTCCCTAGTCAAACCTAACTGATACTACAGACAACTTGGCTGAGTGCTGGGTACCATCACAGCAGAGGTCAAATGTACTGCAGGAGAAGCTGGTTCTGTTCACAGTCAATCGCATACAAATGTGATATTATGCCTTACACTCAGACTGCCCACTTTTTGATAGCTTCTAAGAGTTTTTAAACCACTGATTTGCTGTCTACTTCATTGTTCATTTTATTACTGTCCTTGCTGGATGATTGTCCTCGTTATCTGCTGCCTAGCCTGAGCCAGGAGGGAAGAATACTTTAAGTTTCCTTATGCAGAACATACGTGAAGGGCTGGGAGTTTGGCTCAGTGGCTTAAGTGCCTGTCTGGCAGGCACGACGTTGTGAGTTTGATCCCTGGTGTCACAAAAAAAAAAAAAAATCCAGAATATATGTGAATCCTAATTCAGTCATCAGGGTACAATCATCAAGAGAAAAGAGAAAAAGGGCCATTTCTCTATCCATGCTTTCTTCTGCCTAAACACCGCCACCCCTTCCCTGCTCCTTGGTGGGGAATAAAGAGTATGACAACTTTCTCACATTTATATTAGAACAAGTGATCTATTCACTTGATTTTTAAAAAATTGAAAAGCTATGATATCTCTCAAAAGATTAAAAAGGCACAAAAATACATGTCCAGCTGCCAATTGCTATGACAAGAATCAGGACTTCTTGGAATATTTTATGAATATACAATAAGTTTCTCTTGAAACTTTCTCTTGAAAGTTTCTCTTTTTTTCTCCCTTCTTTCTCTCTTCCTTACTTTTTCCTTTTCTATCTTTTTTCTTTCTCCATCACCCTCATGTCTCTCTCCTTTGACTTTCTTTTTCCTTCCCTCCTTTCTTATCTCATTATAAATACATTTTGCAAAATAGTACCATATTCATTCCTTTTTCTTTGGGTTTTTATTATCTATCAATATGTCTTAAAGATCATCATACAACATTAAAAGATAAATTTTACTACTTTTATAACTGTATGCTTTTCTCTTAGATAAGAATACATTTAGTACCCCAATCTGTGAGTAAACTTGAGCGAATGTCATTTCACTAATGAACAAGTATCCTGAAGGCAAATTCGTAAATGTGGAAATACTGTGTTGAAAAATATTTCCACTTGGAACTGAAGTAGGTTTTACCAGACAGCCCAGAGACTGTGCTAGGTTTGATCATTAAAGAGTACCCAGGGATTCTTGTTCAAGTTTCAGATGAGACCAGAACGATTTCTACAGTAATAGGAGTACATGGTTTTTAGTTAATGTACCACTTTTAGGACTTATGTTTTGATCTCCTTCTTTTGCAGAAATGATCAAAAGTCATCTGCTGGGCACAGATGCAGAATGAAACCCAGGGAGTATGGAAACATCTCACAATAAAGATTTAATCTTGGAGACATTTAATTTATAGATAGAAATTTCACTCCTGTCCTATCTCCTGTCTTCTCTCTTCTCCATCATTGTGACCACTGATGTTCAAAGTAAATCTGTCTTTAATATAGTTACTCAACTGTAGGATTTGGGTAATCTTTTTGCATGCTTTTATAAGCTGGAATTAGAGACAGCAACACAATTCAACCTCTTACAGTGGAAACCACAAACTTCTAAAGGACATTCTGCCTGGACATCACTTCATAGTGAAAAAGCTCTGTCCCTTGGGCGCCTTAAAGACTGCCTGAATGAGTTGCTGCATCATGTGACCTTTGGCAGTAAACTTAAATTCAAAACAGAGACAAAACAAAGTATTTCACCTTCCAATAACTAAAATCCCTCCCGTTCCTGTGAAAGCTCTCTTCCCATCATGTTGGTTTCAAACTTGGGGGAGAGGGGTCAACTGATCCCAGAAGGCCAGTCCACACAGGTCAGGTGGCCCAAACGAGGGGATGTAGGGCTCAGGGCCGAGCTCAGGGCTGTAGCACTTGACTGGAATGCACGAGGCCCTGGATTCCATTCCCAACACCCAGCCGGGGATGGGGCAGGGAGGTGGATGGAAAGAATATTGATTGACTCTTGGGGTGCAAAATTTTACCTAATATGGGCAAGTCACTGGAATCTCCTTATTTACCTTTTGTGATGGTATATTACTCATTTAGGCAAAAGAATCTCCAAGTTAAGGTCATTTTCTATTCTGTGGGGCCATAAGATGTTGTGTACTGTGTGCTGTTTGGTGAAAATGCTGCCCTGTTTTTTCACGAGTTGCCTTGAGGGAGTAAGGAGAACGAGTGAGTTAATGAAGGGAATAGGTCGTTGCTCTTTTTGGGTTAATCTTATGTGAGAGAATTTACTCATCAGAGAACTCAGTCTCTTAAGTTTATTCAACATCATCCTTGTACCAGCAATGCCCTCAATGACTCATCAAGAAGTGAAATTAAAATCATGATTTTTTTCCCCTCCTTCTAGCACTCTGGTTCATTTCCTGAGCAGTTAAGAAAGTCCTCCTTCAGGGAGACAGCTGACCTGCAAGCAGTAAGACAGGAAATGGCTAGAAAGGCCAAGTTGCCTTAAATAAGAGATGATGTTGCATGACAACACATTGCTTAGACAATGTTTTCTTAGCTAGATCTTGTAGCAACACTGACTTTGGGAAGAGCACGGTGAGAATCAGCCTAGGCCTCCAGTCCTGGTGAGAGAGAAACCACGTGAAAAAAGGTGGGCAGAGACTGATGGGCTAAACCAAATGCTGAAGACCGACACCTCAAGTCAGTGCCTACCCTATAGAATAAAAGGGAAGGTGGGCAGTGAAGATGGTCATGGGCACCACTGCAAATGACTGAAAAGGAGCAGTTATTCTGAAAAACAGTGGAAATGAAGGCAGTGGGAAAGCATGCGCGGGAGCGGTGGATCTGAAACATTTTATCAAGGAGAAAGGACAGAAGGGAGTGGGAATGACTGCTTAGAGTGGGGCTGAGTCTCAGGCGTGGATAAAGGCGTGAACGAGACTGCTGAGATGAGTCTAAGATTAGTTTTAAAGTTTTTTTTTTTAAACTATGCAGTGAGCTAAATGCTTTGGAATGAACTTTTTAGAGAACAAAATACCAGTTAAAAAACAAAACAAAACAAAACAAAAAAAAAAAACCATGTATTTCCCCCAGACTCCATCCACATCCAGAGAGAGAAGCTGTATGGGCGCGCGGAGCCTGAACCTCAGAACCTCAGGGGCTGCCCGGAAAACTCCCCAGTTCTGGAGAGCGCTCATCGGCAGATCCTGGCTGCTGGATCCCACTCCCCTGTCACCGCCACCAGGGGCGACACGGAACGGAGAGGCAAGGCGGTTACTCCGGAGGAGAAATACTTTCTCACTCCTCACAATGAGCCTCGATTCTTTTCCCTGCCTTCTGAGGCAAAGAAAGAGGTGACTGAACTTCTCCATCTTCTTATTCTTCTGCCGGACCCTTGGGCCGGCACCACCCAGGCCGACTTTTCCAGGTACTGAAGCCCGGCTCGGCCACGGGTCAGCCGCGCAGGGCTTCGCTTCCAACAGTGTCCGGGTGGCGGGGGTCACGCGGCACCTCGGAGAGATGTCCTGTTCTGAGGGCACAGGGACGACGGGACGGTTCTCTCTGGGAGATCAGCAGAGAGTGAAGCAGTCAGAGCTTGATGTAGCTGGGGCTTTGGCGGGGAATTAGAATGCTGTTTCTTTTCCTTTACTGAAGACGCCTTGAAGGGTGGAGGTGGGGACAGAGAAAAGTAGGAAAGGGGCAGAAGAAACTACAGAAGCCTCCACAAAAATTTAAATAAAATCATATCCCTTCCCAAAGAACTGAAGGGTATTCAGCCTCATTTAACTACTACTCTCATGTCTCAGCACTGAGCGAGTCCTAACTCACATTTTAGATCACGAGGATTTAGAAATAACTCCTGTACATCCTCGCTAGTTTCTTTCCCAAGGCATAATGATCTTTCTTTACTTCTGCATGATCTTATACCGAACACCTTGTCACATTTACGCAAATAAAAATAAACTTATTGATAAAGTATATTCTTGTACAGAAACAATTTCTGACCAATTCTGCTCTCCTCGGATTTGGCACGAAGAAATGCGAAGGAGAAGCAGCGAGGAGGCCTCCCTGGCCCCGGCGCGCGGGTTCCCTCCAGTCTGATCCCCCCCGCCAGGAGCCCGCATTTTTCATTAATACAATACAAAAACATATGGTTAAGGAAAGAAAGAGAACATAAAGAAATGAGTAGAAGAGCTACAGAATTCAAAGAAAACGCATTCCCTAGATCATACCCACATCTAACTGCCTAAGAAATTTCAATGAAAGTCAGATGTGATTTTCAACATGTATTTTCCTCAAATAAAATATGAGGGAAATACAAGGACTTCTCTGTGGGATGGTAACAGGATTCTTTTTGTTTTTTTTCTTTACTTGTATTGGGTTATAATTGTGTAAGGTTATTGTGAGAATGAAAATGAGATGTGTCAACTGTTGAAGAATGATACAAATTTTTATTACCAAATTATGTAAAATAATTCTTATTGTTAGAGCTACAAATACAGTTATAGAAAACAAGAAAGGATACATTTTTTGGGTCTGAATGTAAACCAACTTTGAGGCATAAACTGGAAGCTGTTTTTAGATAAAAAGAAATCCGGGGTCTCAGTGTTCTTTTTGTTATTCTCGCCTAAAAGTCAATTCCAGAGAAAAGTAGCTCTGTCTTTGCGTGTGTGCTTGGATACGTGTGTGTGTGCATGTGTGTGTATGTGTGTGTACATGTGTGCACATGTGTGTATGTGTGTGCATGCGTTTGTGTGTATGTGTGCACACACATGCATGTGTGTATGTGTGTGCGCACATGTGTATCTGTGTGCGCACATGTGTGTATGCATGTCTATGGTGTGCGTACATGTGTGTGTGTATCACAGTGCAACACAACATATGGGAAGAAAGATTTGCCCAATAGAATCCAATTTCTGGAGAAAGTGCTGAGAGCATTATAGAAGAATGGAAGAGGAAAGGGGGATTGAAACGAAAGAAGAGGAAGAAAGTAGAAGAATAAAGAAGGACAGAAAGCCAGTGGAAGACCCAATGAGCAGGGCGTCCCAGCCTGTGAGAGCAGCTTGCCTTCTCTGCACGGGCACACCGAGGGTGAGCGCCACGCTCAGGTAGTCAGCTGGCTGTTTAACCTGAGGCTTTGACTGCCTTTCATCTTTCTGAATCTGATCTAGTTCATCCTTAGAAGGTGCTTAAGCGGCTGACGATCGCAAAGACTCACTAAGAAGAAGATTAAGGAAAATAACAGGTTGAGTGAGGGTTTTTTCCTCCTTCCTCTTTGGCTTCAGGCCTTTGAGAATTTTTTTGCATTTATTTCTATTTAGGGCATAATATCATCCCTCCATCAGCAACAGAAGCTGCAATCATAATAGAGGCAGGAAAGAACATCTATTATGCAGTCACGGCTGCAGGATGCAGGGACATGTGAGTCAGATGGCCCACAGAATCTCAACTGTGTGCTAAACACAAACTTAGTGAGCACCTACTCCGTGCTGCCCCGGGGTACAGCAGTGAATGGAAAGAAAAAAATCTCTCCTCTTGAAGAGCTGATTTTTTTTGAGGAATTGGAGGGAGGTCACCTGACAAGTTGGAGATGTCTTAAAACATCTTTTCTTTGTCAGAGCTTATTTGCCTTAAATACTCTAAGTAAGATATAAATTTTTTTAAAAATTTTAGAATCAGGAAATAAATGTTTTAAAAACCCTTGAAATATTTGTGGAACCTGGAATATATACAAAGTATGTGTTAGTAGTTTAGAAACAAATCCAGAATGATTTTTTTTGTTAGTTTGAAGAAGAAAAATAAATTATATATAATTTGGATTTTTAAAAAAACATTTAAAATTTTTTTTACATTCAGACATTGAAAGCTTGAATGAAAAAGAAACAAGGAAGAAAAATATTTTTCCAACCTATTCATGGGAGAAGGGGGAGCTACAGAGAAAAGTTCAAATTAGAAATGAAGAAATTATTACAATCAAGGAACATTGCGATCAAATCCCCTCAAAATACTCCACCTCACTTTGAACACGTTTATCTGACTGTTCTTGTCTCTTCTAGAGTTCTCTTTCATGAATGTCTTAGTGATGTGTGATTAAAAAAATATATAGTGAATGCTACTGCTGAGCGCCATCCAATGGAAAAGCAGTTTCATAAAAACAATACTATGTGTCTTCTTCCACCTAATTCACTGAATCTGGCATGCCACGAACATAAAGTAAAAGTTTTAAATCAGGACATCAAGGCAGCCACAACAGCAGCACTAGACACTCACAAAACAGAACTTCCAGAACTGCTTCAGAAAGTGGCAAGAATGGTGGGATGAGTGTGCTCAATGAAGGGGAAGATTTTGAGGTGGAATTAATGGTAATGCGTCTTTTACTAAAACAAATTTTTCAAAAATATAAACATTCATGGTAGTATTTGATCATATCTCGTATTCCTTGCTTCCGAATTTTCCATTTTTGTTTTTTGTGTTCCCTCAAAGCCCAGCCCAGTATCCTGCCTTTTATACCTTTTCAGTAAATACATGCTACACAGTTATTCTGTGAGGAAGTTAAGGCATATTCTTGATTTAGAGAGATCCTCAAATCCATTCTAGAACAAAACAGTTTATTAGTTTGAAGCTGAAGAAATGTTTACAGTTTATTCAACCCTTAAGTACCCCAATTTTCCTTTTGGAAATAAGCAGTGCTGATAGCCTATTGTTCAAAACTTATTGAAAATAATGACATTGTTTTGTTTTGTTTTGTAACCCATTAAAATAGGTCTTTTTTTTTCATAAAATTACTTCATTAGTTTATAACTTCAGAAATTCTACATTATTAAGTTACTGAAAATATGACCTGATCTTACTGTGAATGGTTTGTCTTAGTTACTTTTCACTCACTGTCTGAGACAAAATACCTGATGCCCAAAATTAAGGAAGGAAAGATTTATTTCTTACAGTTCTTGGGGGTTTCAGTCCATACTTAGCTGGCTCCAAGGCAGCGTGGCATGGCAGAGCAGCCAGCCATTCATGGTGGCCGCCAAGCAGCAAGGCATGAATTGGCAAGAGGGGAAAAAAACACACCTTCTTCCCACCCTTACACTTTATGTCAGCTCCATCCCTGGGCAGGTGCAGCACTCACATTGCCAGTCGCAGAGCCAGACAACAAAGAAATCATGAACACTAGACTCAACCGCATCCATGCCATGATTACATGAGACTTGATGGGGCCACAGGAGTATAACTATAACAAAGGACTTCCTTCATCAGCAGGTACAGGGTGAAGAGGGAACTGTGACTGCAGCCCAGGGAGTGCCAGGCCAGAGCCCACACCCAGAAGTAAACAGAATCCAAGGAAGTTTGCCACAGCCCGGGCTTCTTTTGTGATCCTGGAGGGGAAGTGTTAGGGGTCAGCCAAGGTTGACATCTGGTAGCCAAGTAGGGTTGTGCCAAAGATGGGGATGGGAGAAGGAGTGGAAAATCTGTAATCTGTAATACCAACCCAGGAATCAAAGGCGGGAACGTGGGAAGCCCAGTAAGTTCCATCTTCAGCCTGTTGATGTGCTTTCCAGGGCCTCGCTATTTACCTCCATGCATTGTCCTACAGGCCCTTCCCAACACCTGCCTGCCCAGATTAATGGATCTTAGTCTGTACAGGGAGCAGACTTCTTCCAGATGAGTCACCATGGGTTCAATGAGATCAGTGACTGCACTGGTGTCAGCTATCCACTGTTGGGTACAACTCAGCCCAAAGCTCAGCACCTTAAAACAGCAAAGATTTATGATCTCACAGTTTCCATGGGCCAGGAATCTGGGTGTAGTCTTGCTGGTATCTTTGGCCCATGATCTCTCACAAGACTACCATGGAGGTAAAAGATTTAACAACTTGGATGTCTGAAAGCCAGCATGCTCTTAGAACTGCCTTCACGGTACTCTATGAGGAAAGA
This sequence comes from Dasyprocta punctata, assembly GCA_004363535.1. NCBI lineage: Eukaryota > Metazoa > Chordata > Mammalia > Rodentia > Dasyproctidae > Dasyprocta > Dasyprocta punctata. The sequence goes on along the minus strand of RJWM01008221.1, from coordinate 44,605 downwards.
TCTCTCATGAGACACTTTAAAATACAACAGACAACAGTTGGTCACATGAGGAACATGTGAAGGTAAAAACCTTTAGGAGACAATTTGAGTGACTCCCCTGGAGTACAGAACAATTGCTGCAACATTAGCTATATTTCTATATACTGATAAGTACAGAGTGGGCTTTGCTATTCCCCTCTCTCTTCAATTGGCTCTAAGCAATGTAGATAAGGCTAGCAGAGATACTGATATGTAATCTTTTGGGCTATTTTGATAGCCTCCTCTTTCCTCGCATAGTGGTCTCTGTGAAAGATCTGAGCGCAGCGGGATGGTAGAGCCAGTCATCTCTAGGAATGTCAACTGGGTATGAGCCTCAAAATAAAGAGGCTATGAGTCCCCAGGGCACAAGAGTTTACATATCAGAAACTGAAGCAACAGTCTCCAAAAGCAATTCAATTGCTACCTTAATTGAATTATGCAGACTGACCTTCCCATGTATCTTTCTCTCTGCATTTTGCAAAGATGCTTTTCTCCCCACCTGGCTAGCCAGCTCAAATTACTCAAGCAGTTTCCCCTATCTTCCCTGTCATTCATTCTCAAACCACTGACTTCTTCATGAAGAAGATAAATTCTGGTAGAGGCCTTGGATCAAGGCCTTTGTCTGCATATCCTCACTAGGATGGGACTGAGGATCCCTTGGCTGCCCCTAACTTTGAATATGTCTTGGTGTCTTTACTCTCACTGTGGGTTGCACTGGAGGTGGTAGATTGGAATTGACTTGCCAGGATTCCAATAATGTCACAACAGGATTACAAATACAATTTTTTTGGATTGTGAGGAGGACTAGAAAAAGGATTATAATACTTGGATTACAATATTAATTATTTGGGATTACAATAAAAACCAGCATCATCCTTAGGTTTTGCTCACCCTGTCATTATTCTGTCTGTGATGAAAAGGGTTGTTCCCAAAATTCAGGACTTCAGGAAGATGGTGAAGTAGTAGGATGCAAGAAAAACAGCCTCTCTGAGAGACACCGTCTAGACGTGGGAACACATCACCTTGAGGAAGACAAAAAGGAGGGGAGATGGGTTCCTTGGACCGAGGAAGAGCCTGAAGTCTAAATCGAATCCCACAAAAAGAGCGAAAAGAAAAAAATTGAACTAAGAAGGTGGTAGCTGGTGGAGCCTTCACCCAGAGCCAGACTCACTGTGCGAGGGGAGCTATTGGAGCCAGGCGGGGCACAGTCGCAGTATTGGTGGCAGCTGGAGACCCCAGGACCTCTGCAGAATCATTCCCTACTGGAGGAGAGCTGCAGATGTGGAGGACTGTGCTGGCTGGCGGTGAGTGCAAAGGGCTTGGTTCTCCTGGGGGAGAGCAATTTGCTGGAAGCCATTCCTGAGTCAGATCAGGTATGCCTGGGGCTAAAACTGTTGCTGGCCTCCCCCAGTGGTTCCTAGCTGGGCCAGACCCTCAGAGACTGCCTGGATGACTGTCAGCCCGAGGAGGCTGCTCTCAGGGCAGGCCTGCTAAGGTTGTCTACTACTCTATCCACAAACAGTTGCTGGCTTGCAGAGATACAGTGCCACAATTTGGGTTGCTGTCTCTGTAGGCTGTGTGCCAGTGAATCCAGAGAGAACCTCAGACGTGGACTTTTTTTTTTTTTTTTTTTTTTTTTTTAGTGTGAGTGTAGTTTTTGCCCTCCCTTTGGGCCTGGTCTTGCTCTGTTCTCTTTTCTGTCTTTTTTGGCTTTCTTTTCCCTCAGTCTTCTGCAGTGGTTTCCCTGAGTTGGTGGGCCCACCTTTGTCCTCCAACCTACTTGCAGTCCCTTTTCTTTTTTCCCACTTTTCTGCTTTTTCTTAAATTCATTTTGGGTCCTCACCCTTGGGGACAGAATTGACCTTTTGTGAACCTAAGTATTGTATATGATTGTTTTGCATCCTGTTGTATGGATATAAATTGAGTTTATGAGGTTGGGGGTTGTAAATCAGGGGTTGGATCAGTTTACTGTTTAGTTGACTGTGTTTGGTGCTGTGGGTGCCACTGTAGCCAGAACTGACTTGTTTGAACTGGATAGCAGTTGGCCTTGCTGGTTCAGGACTGGGATTGACTGAGGGTCGCAGAGAGGACTGGGGCATGGTGCCAAGGAACTAGAGACTGGGCTAGGCGAGCAGTGGTTTCTCATCTCTGACAAACTGAGGAGGCGGGATTTTCCAATAGACTCAGAACCCAGGAACCAGTTACACCTAGAAAGTATCTCCGGGAAGCGCTCATCACCTGCAAATCCTTAATACCACCATTAAAGTAACCCACTGAAGGTAACTAACAGGTATCACTTTAGGAATTAAGCTAAAAAAGAGAAGAAATGAGAAGACACTTAAACAGGTCACAACCCCAGACACCCAGTTCACCAAAAGCAAACCCAGGGGGCAATGAGGCTGGAAAATCCGAAAGCCCCCTACAAGGTTTCTTAGAAGTGGTAACAAAGCAGTTGAATGAGGCTTTGGAAAAAATGAAATCAGAAGTAATCTCTCAAATAACCACAGAGATTACCAAAATATACACCATGCTTAGTGATGTTAGGGCAGATACAGACAAAAAAATAAACAAGCTTAAGGAAATTATGGAAGGACAACATAGGAAGCAAATGGACTCCATAAAGCAGATTCAAGTAGATATGCAGGAGAATAGAAACTCTATTGAAAGTATTCAGAGCAGATTAAGCCAATGTGAGGACAGGATCTCAGATATTGAAGACAAGCTCACAGTTAGTGACCAGGAAAAGAAAGATTCTTCAAAACTAGCGAGGAATTATGAGATATTAACCCAGCAGTTGCTTGACAAGACAAATAAAAATAACTTAAGATTAATTGGAGTCAGTGAACAAGCAGGAGATACTAAAAATGACTTTTAAAACATCCTGACAGACATCGTGTCAAAAAACTTTCCTGGTAGAGAAAAAAAATTTGACATACAAATAAGTGAGGCATATAGAACCCCAATTAACCATGATTTAAAAAAAATCTACTTCCAGGCATATCATACTCAAGATTCCAGAAATTCAACACAAGAATAAAATGTTAAAAGCTATAAGGGAAAAGAAACAAATCACCTATAAAGGAAAGCCCATCAGAATTACAGTGGACTTCTCAGCACAAACTCTCAAGTCAAGGAGAACTTGGAGTGAAGTACTTCAAGTTCTAAAAAATACAACTTTCAGCCCAGATTGATGTATCCCACAAAATTATCTTTCAAAGTAGAGGGAGAAACAAAATACTTTCATGGTAAGGAACAGTTGAGGAAATTCATGACCACTAAACCAGCACTCCAAAATATTTTGAAGGATATTTTAGGAAGGGCTGATAAGTACTACAGCTCTATGAACCCCAATAGAAGGAATCCACCAGGAAAAAAGAAAATGACATGATAAGCAAATATATAGGTAAGTCAATATGTATCAGTTTTAACCATCAATGTTAATGGCCTTAATTCATTAGTCAAAAGACATGGACTGGAAGAATGGATCAAGAAGTAAGATCTAACAACACGCTGCATACAAGAAATATATTTAATTTAAAAAGATACTCATAGACTGAAAGTCAAAGAATGGAAAACAATACTCCATGCAAAAGGAGTCCAGAAAAAAGCAGAGGTGGCTATTCTATTTGCAGATAAAGTTAATTTTAAGCCAAAACTGATGAAGAGAGACAAAGAAGGTCATTATATATTGGTAAGGGAACAATTTAAGAGGAAGAGATAATAATGCAACAAACAGTAGTCCACCCAGCTACACAAAACAATTATTAATCGACATGAAAAATCAAGTAAGCCTTAATACAATTGTATTGGGAGACCTCAATACATTGCTGTCACAAAAAGAAAGGTGTGGAGTTCTTGGGGTCCTCTGGGTAGAGTATCACGTCATCTGAAACACAATCTATGTATATAAAAAATTAGTTGTGACAGTCAGAGAAAAAGAATTTTGAGTCAAATGTAATTTTTTCAGGGTCACCTTCAGATTTTACTTTTAATGTGAAATGTTCATTTGAAAACAATTGTGTTAACAATTAGATAATGTTTCATATCTGTATTTTTTGTGTTAAATAATTTTTGGGAATATCCAATATGCTGTTGATTGTTGCTGTTTTGTTGGGTGGGGTGAAATTGTTATGTTTTGCTTTCTTGTTCTCCTTTTGTCTAAAATTTAAAAAAAAATGTGAAAAAAAGCTGAAAAAAAAAAAAAAGAAGAAAAGAGTTCTTTCCACTTGGTCCATTCCGTCTAAGACACTACAGGAGTTCGGCCAGTAGCTCCTTTATAGTCACAGAGAGATCACAGTCTGGGTAAGTTTCCTGTAACAGTGGCAAACAGAGGGACTAGCAGCCTCTGAATCCCAGGTTTTGACTCACTGGCTGCTTGGTGGTGCCTCCATTGTCCCATCTGGAAAGTGGGGATAGTAGTTTTATCTGACTCGCACAGCTGTTACAGAGACTAAATGCTTCATTTACTAGCAGGTACATAGTGTATGTGCATAGTGTAGAGACCTTTGGCCTGTTCTCTAATCACTGGCAACTTTGGGAAATAATAGATATGGTGCTGTCAACTTTATTGCTCTTTTGTTTTTTCTGATTTGCTATGACGCTCTTCACAAGGTTAGTAATACCTCGTGGCATGACCCTCTCAAACAGCTGTGCACATCAGTGAGATAATATACACAATACAGAGCCAACCAGGATGATACGGATTGCACTGTTCTAATTCACAATGTAAGGCTGTATCAAGCTTCTCATTTATTTATATTTATGGTTCAGAAATTATTTCTCAGACAGTTATCTTTTTACTCTCCCTAAAACAACTAAAATCCAATTAGAAAAATTCCTTTGGTGCCTTCTTAGATTCCTTATAGAGTTTATTTTTTTAACTTAAAAATTGCACTTATTCTAGAGAAGTAAGAGAATACCGATGTTACAGTCCATTTTGTGCTGCAGTAACCACACTGCAGACTATGTAACAACAAAATGTACAAGTTTTCCTGGCACTGGAGGCTGGGAAGTCTGAGCTTGAGCTGCTGGAGGTGGTAAGGGCCTTCTGGATGTGTCACTGCATGGTAGAAGATGTCACACGTTCAGAGACCAGAGAGGCCACACTCACTGTTGCAACAACTCCACTCTCTAGTTGAAGACTCCATTCCCCCAAGTATGACACTCGTCCACAGATGCGGACAGCACCTGGGGACCTTGTCACCTCTTAAAGGTCCCACATCTAAACACAATGACGCTGGGAATCCAGTCTCTATTACATGGCTTTGGGGAGCACGTTAAACCATGGTAGTGAAAAACACAAAGTAAAAGCAAAAACAAACCAATCAACCATAGTAGCAGGTAGAGAGAGGAAGCAAGAAACAGAAATATACTGATAACCCCTACACAAGTAAACACTTAACTGACTTTTAGAAATCTGGATTCTTTTGTTTAAAAAATTCATCCTGGAACTAATAGAGAATACAGATAATTTTTTTAAAAAAGGAAAAGAATGTTTGCTAATAATTTCAATATCTCCAGAGAGTTTTTTTCTACCTATGTATATAAAATGTAATAACAACATGCATGCAATTTTAGAATTTTTTAAAAATTTAAAAGTAGATTGTTAGTTTGCAGATATAAATGCAAGAATAGGCATTTGCAATATGAAAATAAAGAGAACAAATCAATTCAAACAAAATAGAAAATAAGAAGACTGGAAAAAAAAGAAGATTGGAGGCCAAAGGCAGGGGTTTCACCTGGATGCCAGAAAATACTTGGTAATGTTTCTTTTCCCTCAAACATGTAGATGCCGTGAACGGCTCCCTGCTGATCCTTGGTCTAAGTCCAGTCAGTGTGGACACAATGGCAGGAGTTTTATGCGTTTGGTGGCTTCCTATGTGCACAGGAAGGATCCTCAACAATGGGTGTGCTGAACGACTAGCATATATGCTTCCAGAACCCGTAAAGACCTTTTGTATGCCTCCTTTGGGTATTAAGTTGAAAAAGCATCCTTTCCTTCTAACAATGTCATTCCCTGAGCTGACATCTCTAAAATCATGCAATAAGAAATTTTGCCTAACCTGAATGAAGATACTAGTCTAATTCTGACTCTCCTAAATTGAGCATAATAATGTATTTGCTAGCATTTTCAGTTAAAAAAACAAATAATCCAACATTGTTATTTGGCATTAAATGTATATCTCAATAGTCATTTGCTACTATAGTAAGGGAAATCTAGGCTTAACTGTTAGAAAAATGTTGTAGTCAGGGGTTTACAGAGAAAACAACTGCACACAGGACACCAAGTTTATAATACTATTTTATAATAGTCACCCAGAGACGAACACACAGAAGTGCAGAAAAATCTGTCCACAACAACCAGGTATTTAGCCGAGGGCCTGAATCCCACAGCAATGTCTTGCAAGAGTCCAGCTACGACCCAAATGAATGACAATGCCTCCCACAAATCCAACTGGAAATCTAAGAGCCCACAGTAAGGACTCACGCCAGTCTATTTACGGTTCTGTGCTGGGAAGACCAAAGGTCAGTGGTGGAACTGGGAAGTCTATGACAGCGGGATGAAGGAGCTGTACAGTGGGTGGAGGGAGCCGAGAAGTCACGCTCAAAAGAAGAAGCAGGGCTGCCGTGAAGAGTATCACAGCCACCCCCAACGGCAACGAGGTCCTGTGCTCCTCTGATGATGAGAACAGTTGAGCACAGGTCAGGAAGCCCCGCATGACAAGCTTCTCCAGCACACAGCTTCTCCTCAGGAGCCAGGAAGCGATGCACAATGTGAGGAGCAGGGCTCCCACAACGTGAACCACAGCCACTCTCACTGATGAGGTTCTGAGCTCCTCCAACGATAAGGGCCAAGTCCATATTGGGGAAGCCAGCATGACACGCACCTCTGGGAGAACCATCAGCTTGAAACAGCAACTCTTGAAAGAACCCACAACACCTAACTCTTCTTCTCCATGTCTCTATTCATGCTGGCAACTTTCTTCAGGTGGAGCATCTTTACTCAACACCAGCTGAATTAATTCAGCTGGTGCTAAATTGTCCACCAGTTTTTAATCCATAACAAAAAAATAATGCTTATTTTCATTTCATAGGGGTGAGTGTCCTCTTCAGTCTAGACCAACAATCAGTTGTTTAGTTTCCTAAGAAGTCACTCCTGATAAGATTGATCCTAAGTTTTCACTCTTCTTCTTTGTTTGGCTTCCTGTTGACCTAAAAGAAATAGATGCCTTTTTCATAAATGAATGTATTTACCTACTTTTGTTCAGAATCCATGCCCTTCAGTTTTTCCAGTGTTAAATTCACCACCGTAGAATTGTTTATATGTTCCTTCAATAGTGCTTTGACATTTGGAGAATATATAATAATGCTCCCAATTAGTAATTTTTGAGGATTTTTTTTCTAGTTTTTCCTTGGCCAATCTGGTTCCTTTATCAGTTCTATTAACCATTATCAAAAAAAAAAAAAAAAAAAAAAGCTTTCGGTGTCTTTGATTTTCAACATTTCTTTCCAGCATTTCATGGATTTCTACACTTTAATGTATCCTGTCTAAACTTAGTTGAGTTCAATTTATTCCTCTTTTAATGGTTTCTTAAATTAGAAGCTTATATAATTGCCTTTTCACCATTTTTTCTAATATGAACATTTAGCTTTATAAATTTTGCTGTAAACATTGCTATACACACATCTTCTACATTTCAATATATTATAATCTCATTACCATTTATTTCCAAATATTTACTAGTTTCCTCTGATATGTCTTATTTTGATCTAGATTTAGAAATCTGTTGCTTAATTTCCAAATACATTCTTTATTCACTTTTTTTTTTTTTTTTTTTGGTAATGGGGATCAAAACCACAACCTCACGCCTGCCAGGCAGGCACTTACTTACACCACTGAGCTAAATTCCTGGCCCTCTTTATTCATTTCTAAAACAGTGTTGTGTTCAGAGCATATTTTGAACTATTCTAATTCTTTGATATTTATTGTGACCTTATGGTTCAGCACCTGACCTATCTCCGTATCTGTCTTACGAGTTTGAAATGAATATTCTACTCTTGTTTCATGTAGTAGTCTACAAATGTCAGTTAGCTTGAGTTTCTTGAAATCATTGTTTAAAACTTTTGTGTACTTACTGATTTTTGGCAAATTCTTTTTATCATTTATTGGGATAAGAATACTGAAATCTTCAACAGTTGTAGGTTTGTCTATATCTCTTGTAAGTTCTGTCAGTCTTTTCTTCATGAATTTTGGGATGAACACCCAGTCATAACTGCTGCCTCTTCTTGAATCGACCTTTTGATAACTAAGAAGCATCTGTCTTATTTTTGTCAATACTTTTGTTCTGAAGTCTACAGTAATCCTGACATTTGCACATTTTCCTGTTTTTGTTATCTTTTGTGTTATTTATTTTTAACAGACAAGTGAAAATTGTGCATTTTTATGATGAACAATATGATGTTTGGGTATGTGTATGGATTATAGAATTGCTAAATTAAGATATTTAACATACATTACCTCACATACTTATCATTTTTTCTCAGTAAGAATTCTTAAAATGTATTCTTTTCATAATTTTCAAATATGCAATGTATTTGTGGTAACTATAGTTATCATGATGTATAACAGACCTCTTGAATTTTTTTCCTCCTAAGTGGAAGTTTGTGTCATTTAACTAACTCCTCCCCAGTCACTTGCTGCCACAGCCTCTGGTAGCCATCACTGTATTGTTTGTTTCTGTGAGTTTGACATTTTTATACTTTACATACAAATGAGACCCTGAGTATTTGCCTTTTTGAGTGAATTATCTCATTTGACATAATATCTTCTAGGTAACAAATGACAAGATTTCCACCTCCTCCTCTTCCTTATTTTTATTTTTATTTTTATTTATTTTTCTGTGACTGGGTCTAGTTTGCCCCAGTTGACAATAGTTTACAATCTTCCTGCTCAGAGTAACTGGGATTACAGGCATATGCACCGTTTCCTGACAATTTTCCATCTTTTTAAAGGATAAATAGTACTCCATTTTGTACACATACTACCTTTTCTTTATCCACTGGTCATTGATGGACACTTCGTTTGATTCCATATCTTAGCTATTATGAACAATGCTTCAGTGAACATGGGATACCCACACATCTGTACAATTAATATTTGTATTGTGTAATTTACTCTCCTTTAATTTTAGCCTGCTATGTCTTTACACTTAATGGATGTTTCTTCTAAGTACTGGGCCTTGGGTTTTTATTCTTTTTATTCTATGTCTGGTGAACTTTTCCTTGTATTAAACATTTAGGAGACTTGCAGGTAATGTGCTATTTGATATGGTTGGTCAAAAATCTATCTTGCAAAATGCTTTTTGTTTATCAGGTGACCTGGTGTCCATGTACTTTTATCGATGGACTTGAACTCTGAGAGGTGCTCTGTGTTGTCTCTTTCAAGCTCTTCCCTCACAGGTGAGACAGAGAGTGGACAGCAGCACAGCTCACTGATGATAAACAATTGGTACAAGGTCATTTCCCAGTAAGTGGCAGAGCCATGATTAAAAGTCATATAAGGTGACCTGTGTCCATCCATAGCCCACATTCTTAGCCAGTACCTAAATATCTTTTTTACCCTATTTGTGTCTCTTCTTGTTCATCATTCCATTAATAACAATGGAAATCTAAACTGTTCATCCTATCACAACTTGACAGACAGATTTGTGCAAAGACCAATGGCAAGACTGTCTCAACAGTCTATGCTGTTGGACCTCAGATTCTGACTCAGGAAATCCACTGCTGGTAAAGAAGACGTAGGTTTTCCTCTTTGGTGGCCATACCATCCTATACTTCCTTTTTCTCAGGCCACACTGCCTTGAAGAATTACACGTCTGGGCTACTCACAGGCCTGATGCACCCTGTCTAAACCTTTCCCCACTCATAAGACTAGTGTTTTTATAACTGAGGACCATGAGCCATTAGTACACCATGAAATCAGCTCCATGGATCATGAATAACGTGCTTTTTAATTAAATAAAATGAAGTGTACTCTTTCCTTTACCATTTGAACCCTACTAATACTTCAGGCTTGGAGAGGATTTTCTTTGAGTCACATTGGGTGGCCGTGGGTAGAGGTACTTTCTTTTAATTCTGATTTTTTTTTCGAGTTGGCATACACTCCACATTTAGTTTACTGGAATCATCATAAATCCTAACCAAGAGAAGTCCTTCGCAGAGGCTCCTTTGGAGAAGGGGCCTGGTTTCCTTCTCTAGTAATTAACTCAGGGTGCTGCGGGTGTCTCTCAGCTTTCTCCTTGCCTGGGGCCCAGCTTCTGTGAACATCTCAGGTAAACTGCGCCCGCCTTCCCTTTGCGTCCTCTGGACCTGTGGGAGCCCCAGTGTCCCCTCTTGCAGCTTGGTGGCTTTGGAGCCTCAGCTGCCTCCTAACAAGGCCAAGAGGCTGAGAATCAGCTGGAGTTCACATTTGCTCCACTCCCTCCCCGAGTGGAAAACCACATTGAAATATTTGTCCTCCGTGCTTTGTTCCTAAAGCAAACAATATTTAGCTAAGTATGGTGTGAAGGGTTACCATTTGCCACAAGTGATAAATAAACTGGTAACCACAAGGAGGAGGGAGAAGTGGGGGTATTCTGTGGTCTTGGGGGGGGGAGTGAAAGCTCGCTTTTGTGGAGCCAGGCTACAAAGCCAAAAATCATCAAAACAAGGAATGAGTTCTTTTTCTTAGAAGTTTGCAGGCTGCAGTAGAGGAGCATGTTTCCATTACTTGTGATGGTTCCTTAGCAGGTAGAAGACTTTGCCTAATTACCTTTCTGTCACAGAGATTAAGGGTGGAAGTACAGTTTGAATTTTATTTTCCCATTTTTTTAAGTTAAAAGACATTTCATTTAAATGAGTCACATTTGGGGATCCTGATAGAAGCTGAAAAATTCAATGACTGTATTTAGTTGATCAAAGCAAACTTAATGGGAACAGAATTTAAAAATAAGGTATTAAGGGATGTTCCACAGGTTCATAAAAATTTAAAAGCTCAGCCATGTATAAGAGTTCAGTGCAATCCACCAAATTCATCTTTTCTGTCACTTGATTGAAAGTATTTCTATTTTAATAGGCTTTTGGTTTTAAGAAGGCTTGATGAAATTGGCTCCATTTGTGTTAGTGACTTGCAAATTAGTGCTAAAAATTTATACCAAATAATTTTTACAGTGTCTACTAATTAAGGGGGTATCTAAATTTATATGTGTTTTTCTAAAAGATGAAATCTTGATAATATAGTCTATTTTTGTATCATATATATATATTTATATATATCATATATTATATATGATATATATATATATAAAACCAGATGTGTTCAAAGAAGTGAAGGTACTGGAATGAAAAAATACTCTTGAAGTTCCATTTATGTGAAATACTTCTTAAATCACTGTAACTGAAATGTGATTTTGAGCTGTTTGTGACTATAGTAATGTAAAGCAGTGTGATTATCCATAATGATGTTTTTCAAGGATAGAATCTACCTTGGGTGGCATCTACAATATCCATAATTTAAAGCAGTCCTGAATTTTGTTTTCTAGGTATGATTCATTCCCATTTCAAAGATCTCCCTAATTCTAGAATTTATTAGAAAATTCAGTGTTTACTTTGTCCATATATGCCTTTAGTAATGTTATAGATTTATGTGATTGCTTCCTTAAATTATTTTTAATGAATACATTGAACATCTCATATTTCTGCAATCTGGATAAATTTTGGTCATATGATTTACTCATAACATTTTGGTGTACATCCCTGGATTCATTTTGTAATGCAATAGTTACATTTGCATATGGTTTATATAGATCTATTATCATGTAGATAGATAGTTTCTTGAAATTTTTGCATATGTTTATTCAATCAATGAAAATTATCAAAAATATAATTTTAATGACTGAATAATAGTTAATTTTATGAATCTACTATAACTTATTTAACCATTCTGCTGTCTTATGTAATTGGTAGTTGTTTTTGATTTTAGTTATTTTAATAAGTGCTGGGATGAATGATTGGGAATCTAAGAAATTAGTAAAGAAGATGTTCAAAATTCCAGATATTGAAATTACTGGTTCAAAGATAGCAGAGGGATGTCTGCATATCAATTGCTAGTGGTTATAAGTTTTGAATATTTTATCAAAAAATAAAAGTTTGTGCTTGTGATCCAATTTCAAATTCAAAATAGATATTTTCCCAAATTCCAGTGCCAGACATAAATCAAGGTCAAAGTTTGAAGGGTTACATTCAGGCTGCCAGAGTTTTTATCAGGGATGTTAGTAAATGATGGCTACTGATCAGTGATCAAGTATTGCTAGACTATTAGGCTCCCATTCCCTTACGAGACGAGGAAATGATTGTGTTAATATTTAGACTACAATGTGGCCACTGAGCGGGGAGCCATGGGGGAGGATGGGGGTGGGGAAAATGGGAACGAGAGTTGGAAATGGGAATTGGTGATGAATTTGAATTGAGAAATAATAGAAAAAGAATGGGAAGGTAAGCTAGATCCAGCTATGATAATTAAAGGCACTGATCTCTAAGAGGAAGTTCGTGAAAAATACAAAAATCAAACTTGTCAGAAGAACCAGAGACATTAGAATGTTCCTCATGAACTGTCTAATGCTTGGTCCACAGAGCAAGGGCTCTTGGGGACATTTGCCTGATCTAAAATTCTGACTAGTCTTCCCATGGCTCATAAGACCATTGCAATAAACCAGCTCTAATGCTGCAAAAGGTTAACGCATATAGTAGGGATGCTTGCCTACTTCTTATATGCAATCTAAATATTACCATTCCGATATGACTATATGACTATAAAGGGTTTTTTCCACGAAATAAGAAGCTTTTTTGTCTTTAACATGGTCTTTTCTCCAATCACAAGCCATCCCACCTAACACATGCTATCAATTTCTATTTTCCCCTATATTAATCTCTAAAGTATAGAGGGAAAAGGGACTGGGATAAAGCTGGGGAAGAGTTCAGTGCCTGGAATGTGTGAGGCCCTGGATCTGATCCCTAAAACTGGAAAAAAGAGATCCATGTATGTATATGTCTATAGCACAGAGCATGGGAAGTCAAGCTTTCCTTTATACTCCATCCTCAGAAGGTTTTTTTTTTTTTTTTTTTTTAAGTATTTTTGGTACCGGGGATCAAACTCATGACCTCTTGCTTACCAGGTAAGCACTTGAGCCACTGAGCTAAAACTCCAGCTCCAAAATGTTTTATTTTTAGAAAAAAAAAAAAAAAAGCACATTTCCCACCTTCACTACAAGTACTTCAATAAGTAAACATTTTTTTCCTTTCATTTTTCACAGCCTTTTTGGTGCAAGATGTGGCATGTCATATACCAGAGGGTCTCTGATACCCAGCACCAAGTTTGGGACAGATGGTTTTCAGCTGTCACCTTGTCCCCAAGGAGATTCAGGCACTCCTTGCTCCCGCTTCAGCCTGAGTGTTACACGTGCTGCTGCCCATGATTGGAGAGCAAGCTTGGAGAAGCTTCAGTTCTAAGCATCAGTTCTAAACCCACTCCTGTGAGATGCGGAAAGCACAAATGGGCCTGCACTCCTTGTGGCCTTCCCTTGCTCATCCATGACATTTTGCAGAATCCAGGTAGTAAATCCCTTTTCGTCATGGGCACATGATACACGTAAGTCAGCACACACACAGCTTCTCCATCACATGAGATGCTTCACGTTTTTTAACTTGTGCAAACAATTGTAAGACCTTGTAAAAATTTGCAAAAATAATTGGACGCCAGTCTTGCCAAAGCAACTGGAATTTCAGAAGAATAAATCACTCATTTATCACTATTCTGAAAAAGAATTGACATGTTTTATAAAAAAAATTCACACTACAGTTTCACAGTTTCAGCCACATCAATGAGAAAGTCTTACAGAAATAAATGCAGTCCCGTGTTGATAGTAATATTAATAGGCATTTGCAAATAAGATTTTACACATTTCTGCTACAATATAATGTAAAAATAAAAGGAATTTATGATACTCTAATTACTGCATGTGTTCAAACACAGTACAGGTCATTTTATATTTCCAAGACACAGTATCTTTATTTAGGAGTAGTACTCACTCACAAAATTTGCCTGGAAAGTTGCTGTAGTTTTGTTCCTCATCGATAGCATGGTAATGATCTTCCACTGACCTGGAACCAGCTAAAATGGAGGCTGAGCAAATGACTGTCCGTGAATTTTATCCTAATAGTCTTTTCAAAGTCACCTGTTTTCAGTCACCTCTGTATCACATCACCGCACACCAGAACTCTCAGCATTAGTATGCCATGTTTCCACTATGGCAGTATCTCCAGACTCATAAAAATCACAGATTCAGGGTCTCGAAAATACTGGGAAGTGTCTCAGTTTTTGCTCATGCTAGCAAGTTAATCAGGTTCCATTTCTTGGATTCTGACAGTATCTACCAACTAAGGAAAATTTATTACTCACAAAAATAGCAGTAGCAGAAAGTATAAATGTTAGTTCTTATTCCCTGAGCTCCAAATTCCACAAAGCAATGCAACAGCCAGGTGATGACTACATGTGCAATTGATGTGTTAGAAAAGAGGATTCCAAACTCAAGGAACCTCAGTTTGTTTGTTTTTTTAAATTATGGGTAGTATCTTTGCCTGCCTTTAACTATGAAAGAAGCCACTGCCTTTATTATATTGGGCAGAAACAAACCTATACCTTGATTTAAATGAAGATATTATATAAAACTTCCAAAACTGTGTTTTGTGCAAACTTGAAAGGTAGTTGGATCCAAAGCAGTCTGTTTTAAACATGGTTTGTACTTTCTGTAACTTGACAGCTTAATATCTTCAATGTGGAAGTTAACTACATTAGGTAAACAATTAGAAACTTGCAAAAACCACCTGACCACCTACATCTGCACTCAGCAAGAGTCTAAGAGCACCTCATTTTCAAATATAGCAAAGCAATATCAGTGAATCCTTCCTCACCTCTCGTTTTCTGCAGAAACCATAATAAAAGTGCTTGTCTACAGTTCCGCTTTCTCTCCCTCCCTGACTCATGACTAGTTTCCCCATGAGTAATGGCTGATACATTGTGTCAACTTGAAAAGTTTAGAAGTTTAACTAAGGGACTCAGCAGGGCACCAGAGTCCTCATTTTATAAACATTCCCATCCTGTGCAAAAGGAGGGCATGGAAATTGTGAGTACTGCATCACCCCTTGTGTGCGTGTGTGGGGGGTTAAATTGCTAACAATATAAAGGAGGAAAAGAGACTTGCTTTCTTCCCCTTTTTGTTCTTGCTGCTTCTGCTGTCTTCTGTTGCCATGAACAATTACACTTGTGTCATGCTGCCCTGCCTTGGTGCCAGCTGATTATGGACTAAAACCTCTACAAACTGTGAGCTAAATAAACCTTTGCTCTTTTAACATTGCATGTCAGGAATTTTGTTTCAGCAAAAAGAGAAAAGTAAGTTAGCAGAATTTGATACCAGGAGTGGGGTTATTGCTGTGCCTGTACGTGACTATGGGGTTCAAGAGCCTTTGGGAATAGCTTGTGGGAAGACTTTTGAAAGGTTCAGAGATGCTGCCTGAAAGAGTAGAGTTGAAACACCTTAGGCTGTTCTGTATGGGAGATTCTGGTCAGAGTTCAGAAGATCAGAAGTCTGGTATAGATCATGCTTGGGAGGTTTCTGCTGGGAAAGACTGCATTGGGCACTGGACTCTGGATGATGTATGTTATGGTTTGGCACAAAGTTTGGCTACATTTTGTTTGCAGAGACTTTGCCTGAGAATTAGATTAAGGGTGGTGGACTAATTAATCTGGCAGAAGAAATTTCAAGGCAGTTGAATATTGAGGCTGTGGTGTGGCTATTGTTGGGGACTTTTAGCCAGATTTATGTTGTGAATAAAGAGCAAAAAGCTCAACAAGATGATTTAAAACATTGTGAGTTTGGCCAGAAAGGAAGCTCCAATAAAGCTGTGGACTGCAAAGATAGAGCCACAGAAATTTCAATTGCTAAGAAGAAACAGGAGAATATGAAAGATGACCTGAGCGCATCTTAAGCAGCAGCAAGTCTCAAACCTTTGCAGCCTCAAAACTGCAAAAGTGAGACTTTGCTTTGAAGATAAAGGAGCAGACCACCATGTTCCAGAATGGCAGCAGCTGCACCATGTTCTAGAATGGTGACAACATAGAAAATTTGCTGTTTGGGGTTGAATTCAGAGTGCCCAGTGATCCAGGAACTCAACCCCTATAGCCAAGAGAGAGGAAAATCTAGCTACTGTTCCAGGTGGCAGAAGTCTTCGGCATCATCCATGTGGTGCTGGTTTGGGATGTATACAGAATGCGAGAGTTTCAGAGTTAAGAAGGCTTCCACCCTGATTTTATGAAGGTCTGGGAGGCCAGGCAGGGTGCTCCTGAAAGGGTAATGTGTCAAGCTATGTGTATGAAGCTGAAGGTGCAGTAGAGACCCCAGAAGTTTGGAAAAGCCAGGAATATGGATTGTCTAAAGAAAGCTGCAAGGAGGGAGTAAAGCAGGCTTAAGAGAAAAACTGTGGGAGCTACAACCATCAAAAGCACCATAGAGGTGGAATCACTCAATCCCTTTGGAACTCAATATTTGACACAGATTGCCTCAGCTGCTAGAAGTGGAACTACGGGCCAGAATGTTGTGGTTCTAATGTAATATAATGTTGACAGAATTAATACTGGCTTTTAGGGGTTGATAAACCTGTGTTATAATGTCAAGTTATAAAATGTTAACAATAAGCATTTCTTTATATCTTGAGAATGATTTAAAAAAATGTGTCTGGTTACCAAGTTGACAAGGGGTAGATTGTAATGGTTGATAAATTGTGTCAACTTGAAAAGTTTAGAAATTTAACTAAGAGACTCAGCAGGGGGCCAGAGTCCTCGCTTTGTAAACATTCTCATCCTGTGCAAGAGGAGGGTATGGAGTTGTTGTGAGTGCTACACCTGCCCTTGGTAGTGATAGGCTGCTTACAATATAAAGAAGGAGAGGAGACTTGCTCTCTTCCTTTTTTGGGCTTGTTGCTTTTGCTGTTTTCTGCCACCATGAACTGTTGTCCCTGTGCCACACCACCCTGCTTTGGAGCCAGCTGATTATGGACAGAAACCTCTACAAACTGTGAGCTAAATAAACCTTTCCCCCTTTAACTTTGAATGTCAGGTATTTTGTCTCAGTAACAGGATAAAAGTAACTTAAAAATCATGTGATATTTTGTTTTCCCACAGAGAACTGTGAGTTTAAGAAGCAACCATGATTTTAAGACAGCTTTCCTTTGAATCTATGTATAGCCTCATCATAGCTTAAACAAGACTGAATTATGATTAGGACACCATCAATGACTGTTTGCAAAACATGCAAAACCATGAGGGGTCTACAGAGAATTGTCAACAGATACTACCCGAAAGGCTACTGTTTCAAATCTTCAAGGAAAAATCTTTCTATTCCCACATGTAATCAGTCTCTTAGAGACATTTTTCTTCAATCACTTTTATCTACTGAGACTTTGTTCACACATGGGATCCAAGGAGAACATAAATATTTGAAAGGAATCATAATGTGTATGCTCCTGTCCTTTCCTCACTGCTAGAACCTTTCTTTTAATAACTTCATTATCTGCAATCCCATTAGCTACCATATTAAACTTTGATTGTCTCCTTTTTAAATACACTATTCATAGAAAATATTTGAAGTTCAGCCTGAATAAGCCCAAAATAGAATAGAGGAGAATCAAATATAGCAGGATTTCTAACTCTTTTGTTTATATGCTGTATTGGCAAGCTAATTTATTTATAAGTTACATTGCACTTTTAAACCCTGCTGTATCAGATATATGATCTGATGATTATGATCAACTATCAACTAAAAATCTCTGCCACTTCGTAATTTACTAATCCCATGTCTTATTTTTACTCTAAAGAACAGGAGTTCATGTTTATCTCTATAAAATTCAACCTTAAATTTATTTCTTCAAGTGACTGAACAGTATTTCCAGTTCTGAAAATAAAATGAATTATTTTCCCCAGCCTCAAGTCATCTGAAAATTTAAAAAGCTAATTTTATATAACTTAACCCAATTCCTTTATTGGAATGTGGAACAAAACAGAACTGAGGATAAGGTCATACACAGAACCCCCCATTAGGTTTAAATCAGAGGAATTCTCTTCGAACATAATCATCCATCACAAAAACACATCTATTTTCTTATAGACCTTACTTGTTGAAATTTCTGTGTGGAGGATTTTGACTACTGCATTTCTATATTCTATCCTGCCAACTTTCATAACTAAAGAAAAGATGTTATGCTATGACTTATGGCTTAATTTATGATGACACCCAGTGATCACCACCATATGTTCTCCAACATCTATGAGCTCAGTGTTATGTCAGTCTCCCTACTGGTAGTTAGGTCAACCTCCATGCTGGTGGTTATGTCAGCTGCCATATTGGTAGTTATGTCAACATCCATATTGGTGGGCTCTTTATCTATGGATTCAACTAATAATGGTTCAAAAATTTTTGTATCGGTTTTGGTATCTACAGACTTTTTTCTTTGTCTTTATTCTCTAAACCATACTATATAACTATTTACACAGCATTTACAATGCAGTAGGTATTATAAATACTCTGAAGATGATATAAAGTGTGTAAGAAGATATGTATATGTTATATGCAAATACCATATCATTTTATATAAGGGGCTAGTATCAGCAGATTTTGATATCTGAGTATATCTTGGAATCCATACTCCACAGACACTGAGTGAATACCACACACACACACACACATACACATGTGTCTGTTTTCAGTAACTCAAAAAAGTTGTAATTTAGTAAATACAAGTTGTTTGTTGCTCTATTCTATAATTCAGTGCAATGGCAAAAGAAAAAACTTTCACTGCAGAAAAACATTCTAAAAGGTATTCAAAGAGTAAAGAGGAATAGGCAAACTAGTATCAGTAATAAAAAAGGATGATATGCAGTCTATGCCATACTAGAGGGGAGAAACTGAAGAAAAAGTCATTGAATTGACCTCTTTTAACTCAAATCTAACCTATTCTTATAAGAATTACATTTTAAGGTTATTTTTCTGATTATTTTACTTTGTCTTCAACTACTCTTTCTATGACCATTTGGATCCTTAATCTACGTTATCTGGTGACTTATCCTGAAATGCAGGGACCACATCTATTTCTTCAGAATTTTAACTCCCAGAACTCCTGAAATAACTGGCTCACTTATATACTCAATCACAGTTATGGAATTGAAATTTGATATTTTGATGTTTAAAATCAGAGACCACTGAAGCTGAAAAGTGTGTTGGATGCTGAGAGCAAGGCAGATTGGGTGACTTGCTTAGAATCTCACAGGTCTCTATGTATCCATTTGCAAAAGTGCTTCTCCTTGGCTCCATTGTCTTTCTGGGACATCAAGATCAGTTTAGCTTCCAGAATCTCTGCATGGACTATGTACAAGGTAGCTAAACTTATTGTGTCTATTTGATCTGGGAGACCAAGAGAGTGAGAGAGAGAGAAAGAGACAGAGACAGACAGACAGACAGAGACAGAGAGGCACACCTTGATCCCAGAGTCTGGAAAATTATTTTAAGACCATTGGTTGGTTATTAACTAGACCTAGACATAAACAAATTTATCTGAAAGAGTCACTGGAATTTTTTCAGTTGCTTATATATATTGAGGAGTTAAGGGTATATATTTAGGAGGATCTTTTTCCTAATCCTTTTTATTAGCATTTGTGCTAATGCCAAGAATCATGAACTCAAAGTAAGTATTTCATCAAAATGTCCCAAAGGGCACATCAAAATTGTCTGCAGTCCCAGGAAGGACTAGCTGTGGTATATTTATAGAATTACCAACAAAAAGCACAGCTACTTTGATGACTCCTCCAAGCTCTCTTGTGTGACCCATAGAGGCCTGACTTCACCAGCTGGGCTTAGAGCACCTCAAGAATCTTATGGACCAACTGGCCCTAAACTCCTCCCTGTCTTCCTGCTCAGTTGTTGTCAACCCATTGTTTTATATATGCCCATCTTATTTCAAAAGTCATTCCCTGTAAATTATTGGGTTGTTTTGTTTTAACTAGTTTGCATACTTAAGAAGAAAGTTACGGATACAAAAAACCAGGTACCCAACCTTTGGCATGTGCCATCAGAAACTGCAGAAACAGGGAGCCTGGCGTTTTTCTTTCCATGATCTTCCATTTTAATTGGTAAAAGAGAGCCTGTGTAACTTCAACATAGAGACTACATTTTTGTAGAAATTTTGTAAATAGAGGCTGAGGTAGGAGGAGTGTTGTGAGTTCGAGGCCGGCTTGGGCTACAACGTGAGCGCAAGAGTGGCCTGAGCTACATAATGCGACCCTGCCTCAAAAAACTAGGGCCGGGAGGTTGGTTCAGTGGCTTAAGCACCTGCCCTGGCAGGTGTGAGGTTGTGAGTTCGATTCCTGGTGCCGCAAAAAAAAAAAAAAGAAAAAGAAATTTTGTAAACAAGACGCAGTGTAGGCAAAAACATTCCAATATCTCAGTCTAGTTCTATAAATTTTCTGTTGCAGAATTTCTTTGGTTAGTCTTTTCTTTCCATGAATTTTCCTATTTGTAGACTTAATATTTATTATCTCCCTCCCAGAATTATGGAAACAAAAAGTCTTTAGAAATACAAATTTTGAGCCCTTTGGAGAAAATGAGGCTGGAGAGGTATATGTTGTTTTGGAACTGCCTTTCTGTATTCTGGGGAGGAAGGAAGGAGTCAAGCACTTCCCAGTATTAGCAAAAGTGTGTGAGCCAAAGCAAATGCGAAAGAATAGGAAAGGAAATAAGACACCACCCTCAGTGTCTGGGCAAGAGCTTCTCTCTGGGGTCACAGGAGTCCTAGAACACCTAGACTTCAAGCAGCTTGAAGGTAGGGAAAGTGTCTTGCTGGCTGGTGCAGCCCTTAGGCCGGGAAGTCTGTGGTTCCTGACTGCTTCTTGTTGCCCAGAGGCAGTGTCTTTGAAGATGTACTCAAGGCTTCTTTGCCTGCCACAACACTTAAATCCAGCTGCTATAGTGACCAGAACAATCTCTATGTAGCTCAGATGGATGGGACAAATTAAATGCACTTTTATTTTTATTGCCATAGAATTTCTGTTTTCTCCTCAAATTTTGTTACAAAACCAGCTAGGTCTTAGAAACCACAACAAAACACAGCAAGTGCCATACCATGAACTTCCATATTCCAAGACAGATCATGGAGCCCAACTTCTTAGTCATGTTATAAACTTGTGACAACGAGATGGGGGAAGTTGGAGGACACCTCCACAATAAAATACTGCAAATGTCCATGCATTTTTTTAACTCAATGAAATAGAAAAATATCAAGAAAACTTCTTAAGCTATAACGCATGGCTAAAATTTTCAAAATCTTGGAAAATTCCTTTTGGTTTACTCTGATGACCTTTCTGTGAGTGCCAGGGCTCGCTTAGAAGTTTTACTCTCTATTCTGGCTTTTGTTACTCTGGTGGAGAAGCATGGTTTCCCAGGGATTAAAAAGTTCTGAGCGCAAAAATCCAAAGTCATGGAAAGATTACATTTTTCAAAATAACTGTGGAAAGGAGAAAAAATTTATAAAGATAACAAAAATCAAAAATCAAAAATGAACAACACATAAATCTGGCTTGACAAAAACATCAAAATTCTATAAGGCATAAAATAAATAATATTCATTTGAAAAGCACAGGAGAGACTGGAAAAATATGTAAGAGACATATAACAGACAGTTGACTAATTTTCTTGAAATACAGATTCTTGGGTCAACAATAAAACAAAAGCAAAAAACAAAACAACAGCAGCAAAACCCACAATCAAAAACTAATCAAAAGATGTGAACAAATTATGCAAAGGGAAAAAAGTACAGTAGGACCAGAAACATGCAAACAAGGTTAATCTCTCTTATTAGAGCTGCAAATTAAAATGACAGTGATACACAATTTTCTATCTATTAGACTCTCAGAGATGAAAAATAGTAAGGAAGTAGGAAAATGATCCTTCTGTTACATTATTGGTGAAAATAAAAATTAGTATATTATTAAAGTATAATATATTATCATTGGTAGTATTGAACTTAAATATTGACAGAATTCTAGACTCAGCCTTCTGCACTTGAGAATTAAAACCCCATCCACAGTAGTTTGCACAATAAAAACTGAGCTCCTCATACTTGGAGGGGCTGGAAGCCCTAGGGGAAGGTATCACCACGTTTGGTTTCTCCTGAGGCCTCTCTCTTTGGTTTACAGATGAGCACTTCTCTGTGTCTTCACGAGATCAGGTCTATACCCACACACCCCTGGTGTCCCTCTCTGTGGTCTGATCTCCTTTTTTGATGGGGTCATCGGTTGGATTAGGGCACACACACCCTACTTATACCTTCAAAAGCTCTTTCTCCAAATACAACCCCATTCTGAGGCACTGGGCCTGAGGACTTCAGCATATGAATTATGGAATGCAACAGTTCAGTCTGTAACAGTTTGTAGTAACAGACAAGAGTTTGTAGTAACAGACAAGAAAGAGAAAGAAGGAGGGGTAGGAGGGAGTGTGAGTTAAATCCATGGATAACACTAGGAAATGACACACAAAGTGTTGAGTAGAAACCAAACTCCATAGTAGTGTGGGTGTTTTTTGTGTGAGAGGTGAAATACTCTGTATGTGCATAAAATTTCCAAAACAATGAATAAAAAGTATGTCAACCTGGGATATCAAAGGATGTCCTCCTGGACTCTCAAAAACTTTTCTCGTGGACATACAATTTAAAATTTAGAAAGGACTCGCCAACTGACTCAGGCTCTGTATGCGATCACTTTTGCATGTGACTTTGCAGCTCATCTCATGAGAGGGGTTCTCTTCCGCATCCCTTGAATGTGGGCTGCCAAAGGTTTGCTGTGACCCACTGCACACAGGGAGGCAAATACCTGGTGCATTCTCCATCCAGCCAGCATGCAGCTCGCCCACGATGAGGAGAGAGCACAGCCCAGAAGAGCCACAGAGCTGAGGCCCAAATGGCACCCGGGATAGTTTGTTATGCAATGTAGGCAACCGATCCATTAATAAATAAAATAAACAAGCTTACAACCAAATATAGAGATGTCAATGGCTGTCAACATCTAAATTTTATTTCCTTTTCAAATTTTTACAATACTAGGGCACTAAATATTTGCTTTAAAAACAAAATGAACAAGTGAAAAGAAAACTGTTCACTTTGCCTTAAAAAGGCATATGTCTTATATATAAATAAGCTAACACAGTCATGTTAGTTAGACACACTCCATCATCATGCTGATAGTCACAATTTGCACTCTCCTCATTCAAAATTCTCAGACTATGCAGAAGATCGATAGTACAGTCAGCAGCATTAATTCTAAGTCACAAATCGTGGAGTAACTCAGGGCAGAAGAAGAGAAAATATTTCGCCTATAAAGATTGAGCTCAGGATACATAAGAGCCAGCAGGATGCACAAATAGAAGTAGATCTAAGAATACACGGCTCATATCATAACAAAGTTGGGCTGTGTGCAGCAAGGTGGAGGAACGCTGTGGAGGGTGGGCAGAGGTCAGTGTGGATAGAGTGACCGCGTGGCCATCTTTTCTGAGCCCAGTGAGGTCCTGATTGGATTTCACGATGTGCCCACACCGCCTTTGCAATCTTAATGATCAACACTCTCAGAGTCAGAGAAAGTCCCTTAACTGAAACAATACAAGTATTTTCATGTAGCAACGGCTCAGAAAATTCTCCCACAGGCAAGAGCGTAGTGAGGTGTAATTAATGTCTTTTCAAGCCATTGTCTGAGTTTTACTGAGCGCTCAGCCTCATTGCCCCATTCTGGTTCTATGCAAGGAGATTAGCCTGAGCTTGTGTTTGGGCTGTCAAATAAATCATTTTCCCTTGAGTCTTTTATAAACCATCCCACTTTTCCACGATGGTGGGCATTTCTGCACAAAGATGGCATTCTGGAGAGGAGATGTGTGGTGATTGCACTGAATTTGGACTTCGTCCTACAGACAAGGAACAGCCAGAAGTGTGCAGGAATTAGGTGTAGGCTGCACCTTAAGTCTATACAGTTAAAGGACTGATGCGTGTCCAGTGGCTATTTTTGGAGAAGTGTGGACTTTGTTAGGCGATCTTATGTAGCATCCTTAGCCTCCCTGGGTCAAGAGTCTTAAGTGGCCATCACTGGGCTCTCAGAGCCTAAACAAAAGTAGATGTGGGAGTCATGCCCTGACAGCAGAATGGGAC
This sequence comes from Dasyprocta punctata, assembly GCA_004363535.1. Taxonomy (NCBI): domain Eukaryota; kingdom Metazoa; phylum Chordata; class Mammalia; order Rodentia; family Dasyproctidae; genus Dasyprocta; species Dasyprocta punctata. The sequence continues at coordinate 20,260 of RJWM01008221.1, read as the reverse complement.
TCCTGGGTAGGGAACAATCACATATCCTTATTAACTGGAATTTTTCCACCCCAAATCTAGGGTTTGTGATTTTACCCTGGAGAGAAAGATTTCTAGAAACCTCTCTGTCTTCTATCTTCCTTTCCTGCACTCCACATTTTCCACATATTTATTATGCAAAAAATAAAGTACAGACCCCTCAAGAAGCTCACATTAATAACTACAATATTTAAAAATTTTAAAATCACACTTAATTTTCTTTTAAATGAACATAAAAATATAAAGCTGAATTCTACAATCAATTTTGGAGAATGCTCATCAAAGTAGAATTTGCCACATGATACAGTTTCTCTGTTATTTTTGCTAAACACCCTTTCTATGGAGTTATCATTTTTTCAGTTTTTTTACTGAAATTTGTAATTTGTGGTTTTCTCACAATTTTTGTGATTATTTTCCTCTTTGTCTACTTCTAATTTACTGATGGAGGAAAAGTTTCCTCCAAATATCTTGTGGCCAAAGTTGCTTTATTAATTCTTAGAATTCCAAAGTTTTCGACTGAGAAACTAGCTCATAGATTATAAGTCTACAATTGACTGACTATAGTGAGTCGATTCCAGTGAGGCATCTAGTTTATTTTGTTGTGTGAGTCAAAAATGAAATATAAACAAACAAACAAAAAAACCCTTTTTTGTATTTACCTGTAAAACACCATTAGAATCATAAGTTAGCCTATGATTGTTTTGGCAAATAGGCAAAAGATTTTTTTTACTTTTGTAACATTATTTACCTGAAAGGAATCCCGCAAAGTTCTATAATTCATCTCTTTTCTTTTAATCATGACCTACTTTTAGTGTCCTTCAATGAACAGAAGTCTGATCCATAGCCATTATTCATCCTTCTTAATAATTTTATTTGACAAAAAAAATTGGAGAGTGTACTAATGGTAACCTTGCTACTGGGATGGGTGCAGATGGGCTGAAAGGAGAAGAAAACTTGTTCACCCAGGAGGGGGAGGGTGAATGTAGAAGGGTTGACTTGTGGGCTGAATTCCCCGTCTGAGGAGGAGAAAACCGGAAGATGCATAGGTTTCAGGAAGAGGGAAGCTAGTGGTTTGAGCAATATTGAGTTTCGGGTGCCCACGGTAAGAGAAGTGCAAGCCTGGAGAAGTTCTGATGCATAAATAATCACACTGGAGTTCGTCACAGAGTGAGGCATGGGAACCTGGGGACAGGCACACCACACAAGTCACCATTGTAGTGTGAACACCAGGCTTGGGACAGACACTGTGTGCTGTGGATATGATCCGAGTTTGTCATCCAAAGGTTCAGGTGCTGGAAGCTTAATACCCAGGGCAACGATGTCAAAGTGATGTGTCTTAGTTACTTTCTTGGCCCTGAGACAAAATACCTGATGCCCACACCGCTAAGGAGGAGAGGTTTATTTCAGCTCTCAGTTTGTAGGGGTTTCAGTCCCCAGTCAGCTGGCTCCAAAGCAGAGTGCCATGGCAGAGGGGCCTGACAGAGAAGAAACAGCTTGTGGTGGGAAGCTGAGAGAGAGAGAGAGAGAGAGACGGACAGACAGACAGACAGAGATCAAGAGAGGAGGGAGGGGAGATAGATTCTTCCAGGCCACGCCCCCAGTAACTCACTTCCTCCAACCAGGCTTCACCTCCCAACATCACACCCAGCTCTAAACCCACTCTTGCACTAATCCATGGTGAGTACCACACACCCATGATCCAATCACTTCCCCAAAGTCGCACCTGTGAGCACTTGAAGTTTTGGAGAGACATGTAGATAAAAACCCTAACATGGTAGAACCTGACTAGATGGGGCTGGTGGGAGGTGTTTAGGTCATGGGGCATCCCTTCAGGAAGGGGCTCATGCCAGGCTTGCAGATTGGGTGAGTTCTTGGGGGAACAGGTTGTTACAAAGAGAGGCAGCCTCACTTAGCTGTTTCTGCACAAAGCTGTTTCTCTTTCCGCTTCTACCATCATTGGGTGGTGATGCAGCCAGTGCAGGCTATGTGAGAGCCCAGATGGAGTGGCCAGATTTGGACTTCATTCCTCCAATACTGACAGCTAAATAAATCTCTTTTCTCTGTAAAGTACCCAGCACCAGTACTCTGTCATCAACATAAAATGGACCCATAAAATATACCAATTAGAAACCCAGTTCAGCGTTGTTTTTACCCTGGCAGTTTTGTTATCTATGTCTGTCATCACTTTCTACTTTAAGAATTCTTCTCTTTTTCAGGTTTGCTGGATCACAAATATAAACATGTAAGCGCAGCATCTGAAACAGCCAGAGTAGGCGACCATGATGCCTGGCTGGGAATCCAAATGCTGAAATGCTGCTGTCATTACTGGACCTCAGTCCTGCTATCTCCCATATTGGCTGCATTTCCAAACAGGTCTCTGTCCCCAGGCATTCTAAGACTATGTCCTGCCAGTGTCAAACCCCAAAGAAAGAGAGCTTCTTGTGTCCTGAATTTTCAGCTGAAGTCTGAGGACTGACTCTCATACATACTGGCCCTTGAAACTGTCATTGTGAGAAGGCGGCTAGAATCATCCCATGGGTCCGTTGAGTTCCTGGCCCTCTAAGCTGTGTTTTGAGGTCAACCCAGCCACACCACAGGACCAAGAGCCAGGAGGAGTGACTCCTAGAGGAAAATTGAAGAAGGAAAAAGGATACTCGACTGGCAGAAACCAGAGATACCATTGATCTTTGTAAACACAAGAACCAGAGGAATAAAATACAGCTCCCAAGAGGAGAGGAAGATAGGTTATGAGATCAAATGAAAAGAAGCTGTAAACTACGAGGAGTACAATCAGGAGGAGACACGGGTCTGTGTTGCCCATTTGTTTTATGTTTTGCAATCTGCAGGGATGCAGACAGCCATTCTCTAATCTACTATCTTTGTCTATTTTACTATCCTTGACACTCCTGGAGGTCATTGTTTATCAGCATTGTGGAGTTTACTCTATAGGCCAAAATAATCCCAATTATGTCGATCTGACTTCTATGTCCATTTTTCACCATTGTTTAAATGTCTCTGGATTCTGTTCTGATTTGTCTCTAAATTCTTCTGCTCCTTAAATTTTACATTCTGGAACTAGAATCATTATTTTAGTAGAATGGTGATGATAAATGCATTATCGTAATTTCACATTTGAATCTTATAAGTATGCTTTTTAAGCTAGGCAGTATGCTGAATTATATACTATTTTTAATCTGTTTTCCTTTAAAGTTTTCTTTTCGTTTGTTTTGTTTTGTTGGTACCAGGGATTGAACTCACAACCTCGCACCTGCCAGGCAGGGACTTAAGCCACTGAGCTAAATCCCCTGTCCCATTTTTTGAGAAAGGGTCCCCCTATGCAGTTCAGGCTGGCCTTGAATTCACTTTGTAGCACAGGCTGGTCTCGAACTCACAATGATCCTCCTGCCTCAATCTCCTGAGTGCTGGGATTAAAGGTGTCATGCCCAGTTAAAATTTTCTTTTAGCTTATTTTCATATCTGTGGTATAGAGGGGGAAAGAGGAAAAAATAGGAGGCAGTAATATTTTCTTATATTTAGTAGAAATAAACTTCTACTGCAGTCAGATTGTTAATGATATGCTTATTTTGGTTTTTGGTTGTTGGTTCTAAGTTTCAGAACATTAACATTGTTTAGTACATAAAGATAGTGAATATTGTTGCTATGAAAATGGGTGTAGAGCTATGTGTTCAGTGATTTAGGAAAATTTTTAAATGACATAACTAAAAATTTCAACTAAATTTGAAAATGTAGTGAAACCTTGGGGCATTGTTACCCAGTCTTGATTTGCTGTTGCTCTAGATATGCGAGATACGTTTGTCAGTGAACTCACAACTGACTTAGAAATTACCACGTGCAGGGTGGGAGATGCAATGATCACTACACAGGACTGCGTCAGGAGTCACATCTATGTAGCCTTGGAGAATTTACACAACCTCTCTGAAAATCAGTTTATGTCTCTATAAATGGAGCTTATAACTGTTATCTGAAGATTGTGGGAGAAATTCATTAACAAAAAAGACAACAATGGTATCGCAGTATTTGCTCATCTGATGATATTAGTTCTCTTTTATACTTTTCAAGGTACCATGTGAAAAATGGAAAGATCAAAAGATGTAATTTCCTTCCCCAAGAAAACACTGTCAGTGAACTCTGATTCTTACAGAAATCTAGAAGAAGATTGTCAGGAACAAGAATAGTTAAGTAGAATCAGTGGAGAAAGGCAGAAGTACGAAAGAGTTTCACATCATGTTCTTCCAGAAGGAAAGTGTGATTCTTTATCCAGGATTTTAAACAAATAAACAAACAATAAAAAACAATCTTCTTGTTTACTTTGCACACATCATGACTCACCAAGTCATAAATTAGGAGAGACAACCTAATTTTCTTAAAAGCTAGTCTTTCCTTACATTATTCAGTGGAAGTAGATTATCAGAGAAAACATGCTGGAGATTTCCTTTTCAAACACAGTGCAGTGAAATTTAGGGAGACAGTCAGAGTCCCCGGTTGTGGAGACAAGTTTTGCAAAGGATACTTAAAACATAAGGATCTGGCAATATTTTAAACATAAGGCTCATCTAGTCCAAACTTACTGCCTTACATCTTGATAAGAAGAGTGCCCAGACACACAAATGACTTCTCCAAGTTTACCCATCTGATGCTTATAAGATGTAAAGTGAAAATCCAGGTTCTCTTGGCTCCTTAATCCCCTGCTCAGAAAGAAGTCTGACTCAGAAGCGGATCTATGCATGTTTATTCATCCACTTGACTCATCTTTCCTGAGTGCCTGCAAGATACTAGATACTATCTGAGTACAAGAGATAAAACAGTGCGGAAATAAACAAAGAAAACCCAATGAGAGGCTGCTTACTAAATTTGGTGTAGCATGGTAATCCACCAAGATCACTTGGATTTGGTAGATACTCCAAGGTAGGCAGGGAAGTAAAGAGAGAGAGACAGAGACAGAGACAGAGACAGAGACAGACAGAGACAGACAGAGAAAACGAAGGTTCAAGGGGGTTGCTATTAGCATGGGGAAGAGGTAGATGACTGAACTAGGAGTACGCAGCTGATGAATGGCTTTGTTCACATACTGTGCTTTTTACTCCTTGGTTCTGAATTGGAAATGGGACAGAAGTTGGTAGTCATTGATCAAGTCCTAACCATTCTTCTGATCACTCTCAACCAAGAGGTTCTAGCTCAATTTCTGGGAGTAGTTGCTACAGAATTTGAGGGTTAGACACACAATGTTCATTCAGCGCACAAGAGAAAGATAAAGAACTCCAAGGAATGTGCGGAGAGGGGAAAGTGCCTGGTGAGAACAGAGATGTTTAATAGATGACCTCAGACACCTGGAGGGATATCAGGCTGTGCTCCAAATATATAGAAGTCATTCAGAAGTGAAGAGTACAAATTTTAGTACTGATTTGGCAAATTTAACTATCAATATTATATTCTTATTGCAAACAGTTAAGTCAGTTATAAGTATTCCAGGCAGGTGGACAGGGCTGGGCCTCAGCGCAGATGACAGCTGTGGCCTGAGGTGTGCTCACTGAAGGCCAGGCTTCAAGACAGAGGACGGACTGCACCCACACGCTTCCCCTAGGGATTGGCAGCAGGCTGGATATCCTAAACAGGCATCGGTCATCTTGGGTGGGGCCAATCCTTCCCCTTCCAGGAGAGTCCTTGTTCACCCCAGGTGCGCTTGCTTCATGACTTGCTTTCCCCTTTGATCCCCATTTAATCAATATTACCTGAGCCACTATACTTCTATCTTTTTAGTTAACTATAATTTTATCTCACCTTGAACTTGCCTCACCTTGTGGCTTTGTTCAGTAAAACACCTTTGAGAAGCAGGTAAGTGGGCAACCCACTTTCTGGGCCCCTTTCTGTCTCTCTTTTGATAGCAGCTTTCTCTCAATAAATTCTTAATCTCTGTTTTTCCTAGAATTCATTCCTTGATTTTAGAGAACATGAACTTAGTATTCCAAACAGCTAGGAGGGTGGGAGTTATAATATTTCTCCTATACTATTTGGAGGTCCTATATCACCCCTATCTCAAACATCCTATAGCATTGTCCCACAAAGGTATCAGTGTCCTTCTCCACCTCTAATCAGACTCAACCCAACTGCTGCTATTTTTTGTTTGTTTGTTTGTTTCTCCCACCATAGCAACAAAATCAGAAGGGCTCTCTCTCATTGCGAGGGTCTATTGTGTCTTAAAACAAAACAAAACAGAACCAAAACAGAGCAGCATTTGACATGAAAATAGTATCCTGACCTTCCTTGGACTAAATGTTGTTAATCAAGTTTAAATTTAGCTCCCTCGAAGTCTCAAAAGAAAAAGGGACAGCCAAGCCCAGCAAGGAAAACTTGGGATGGCGAGGAAAACAGGCCTGGAGCCAACAAAGCACAGCCTGTGAAAACAAAGGGTCCCAAGGAGAAGGCTGGGCCACCAGAACCTCATTAGCAATCAAATGCAGCCACCCAGACTGCGCCATCTCCCTCTAGACGGCAGGCCAGCGCCACCACAAGCAGGAGACGGGGACCTGGGCGGGGACAGGAATCCAGGAGCCAGAACACTGAAAGTGAAGAAAAGCAAAGCTATTTTCCTTATCTCCCCACTGATAACCAGTCCTGCAGGGCGGGGGAGGCAGCTGCTGGGTGGGATCCCCAAGCCACAGGACTCGGTGAGTGCGGTTGAGCTCCTGTTTCTAGTTTTAGGGATCTCAAAACCGTGGGCACACTCTGGGCCCCGCTGTGGAAGTCAAATTGTCTCTAAATATCAACCTATTTTGTGACCTTCTTTATCCATGAAGATGAATTTTATGATACATTTTTTAAAAATGGGGTTACTTTAAATTTGGTAATTGCTTTAAAAAATTTGCTTTTTTAAAATAACAGCAGCTGGACGCAAGGGAAGGCAGTAGCGGGCATCATTTGCAAGGCAGCTACTTAAGCAGTGAGGATCAGGCTCCTGGTGTCCTTGATGCTCACTTCTTTGTGGCCTTGATGAGAGAATTCAGTCCAGACACACAGGCCAGGCAGAAGTCTAGGGAGGGTTTACTGTAACAGAGGGACAGAGCGAGTTACATCTTTAGGCAGGAGACTGGGGGGTACAAGCAGGCATCTGCCTTGAGTGCCAGTTTGGATGCCATTTGATGTACATGTGAGTCACTCCTAGGGCTCAGGGGGCTATGCTGCTTACCATGCTTAGTGACATTTCTCTTAGGGGCTATTTTGGAAAGTCATTGTGATATAGGGTAACAAAACTCCCAACCTACTTGATGTCAGGTAAATGTTCTCTAAAATTGAAGAATGAATTTTAGGGACAGCAGAGGCTAAGAGCAGAATATATTTATTGAGAGAAAAAAGCTTTGTCTGAGAGAGACAGAAGGGGTCCCGAGTGGGTTGCCAAAGCCTCTGTTTTTTCTAGGGACTTCTGTAGAGTAAAACCATGAGGTGAGATAGGTCCAAGATGGGAGAAACTGGGAACTCGAAGGCAGGCGGGCATGAGGTGGGACAGAACTATGGTCAACCAATAAGATTAATTGTTCAGTAAAATTGGCCACATCAGGAACAAATGGGTAAGTGAGTCACATAGCAAGCAGGTAGTGGGTTTCACTTTGACATATTTGTAGATACGGATAACATACTTTGATCCCCTCACCCTTCCTTCTTGTCTCTTTCTTCTCTAATACACAGTCTCCTTTCTACTTTCATGTCATATTGATCACCGTTTAATACTCCATATATGATAGAAAATGTGGTATTTATGAGTCTGGTTTATTTCACTAAATATTATGAACTCCAGTTTCATTTGTTTTCCTGCAAATGACAGGATTTCATTCTCCTTAATGAGTAAGTAATATTTTGTTGTATATAAGTACCACATTCTCTTTATCCCAAACATTTTCTTTGTCATGCCTCTTGGACATCTTACGAAAGTTTTTCTTTCACGTCCACCCCATGGAACCCAAGTCATTTCTAGACTGGTGCTACCTGCTTGCCAGATTGTTGGCTTTCAAGTAAAATGTTCATGTGTGGAAGTTTATTTTTTAACAAAGAGTATTAATTCTTACCGTCAATCTGATTGGATTAAGAGACTCCTGGAGAAGTGATCAGATGATGAGAACACTAACTCTTCAGTGGGTTACTGAATTAATGAATTCGGATCTGAATGGATTATTAGAAGTTGGGGCTATTAGAAGTCGGTCGTGTTCACACAAATCTGGAGACTTTGTCTGGTCCCTGGTCCCTTCCTCCCTGGCTCTTTCCAACCTGCTTTTCTTTCCAGTCTCTATGAAGTGAGCAGCCTTCTTTCACCAGGCCCTTCTTCTATGCAGATATCTCTGCTTTGGAGCCAGCAAATCATGGACTGAAACCTCTGAAACTATGAACCAAAATAAAACCCTTTTCTTTATTTATTTTTTTATTAGTAGTGTACATTTGTAATGCATCAGAATTATAAAAACCCTTTACTTCTTTAAACAGTAAATGTCAGGGACTTTGTACACAAGGGGATGGGACTTGGTAGTGTTAGAACATCCAAGGCAGCTATTTGCATGGTAGACATTGTAGGAAGTTTGACTAAAAAGGTCTATTGAATGTTAAAACCATAACCCCAAAATATCTGCTACAGAAAAAGAATGAAGAATTAATATGTGGGCCATTATCCCCAAACAGTTTATTCTATTTTCATTTATTGTCAGAGACTTATTGAACCTTTCATCCAGCAGCTAGTATTCAAATTTGCTTCTGTTCCTTCAGAACCTTCCTGGACCCCCTTGGAGAGCAATGGCCAATCTGAAGGGTTTGTCTTCAGGCTCGAGGTCCCACCGCTCACCAAAGTTGCTTCACGTAGGTCTGTCTCATACATTCGTCTGCATTGAAAGATTTTGCTTGAAGAAAGTTGTGTCTTCCTTAAAAACAAAGACAAAAGCCTCAAAACTCATGGTACTAAATACATTTAATTCTTGGCTAGCCATAAAACCTTAATAAATATCAGCCAAGGATAGATTATTTGAAACACAAAAGCATCTTTTGAACCAGTCATCTTTGATTCTTCTTTGAATAAATGATAAGACTCAATTAGAAACATAAACATATTTTTGTAGAAGACAGGCCCATGACATTATGAAATTGGTTCAGGTTGAATGAAAAGGGAAACCAGGATAACATGACATGAAACGTACATGAGATTGAGGTGATCTACTGGGGTGGGGATGACGGAGGCACAGAGAGCCTATGAGCTGTCATCCTATCCTAGATACTCAAGTCATGGCTTCAACTTTGGAGTTACTATCAGACCCATGGCTTGCTTTTCCAGGAGAAAAACCAATGATCCTTGAAGTTCTTTGTAGTCTAAGAAAGATGAAAAGTAATAAGACCTTGGAAAGCAATCTTTACTATGTAGATTCTCTAGGAACCGCCTAGACTCCATCCACGTGGTGGCAGAAGCAGCTTCCTAAGTCTAGATAGTAGACTTGGAGACAGTGAGCTACAACAGAGGTAAAATGCCTGGCAGGGGAAATGTAACACCCCTGAACTCAGACTAAGGAGGTGGGAAACATTCGTCTCGGCCAGGAAAGAATCACAATAGCTGCCATTTATTGAACTCTTACTGAGAACCAAGCACTGTGAGATACATCCCTGTAAAGTGGTCACACTTACCCTGGTCACTGCTCAAGGAGAGAGATTGTGTGTCTCACATGTGCCTGAGGCTGTCTGTTCTAATTAGAAAAGAATGATGCATGTTTTTAAGGTTCTGAGGTCCTGATTTTTCTCACTCCACCTCCCTTTAGACAGTCCCTCTCCTGCCCCACTGGTCCTCTCCCTGCCCTTTGGCTGAAGAAGTATCTGGGGGGCTCGCTGTCCCCTTGACAGGCCCTTAACCTTTGCAGAGCTGGCGCCTATGCATTCGTGAGGCACCGCTCAGCTCTCTCGCCTATGAGGACTGGTCTCCCCATCTCTGTGCCCTGGGTCATTTTCAGTCGTATTTGTTTTATTTATTTTGTAAATCTCAATCACCAATCTCTTAAATTTACCTATTTATTTCTTCATTTACCTTCTCTGCTTAAAGTAAACTGCATAAGGTTTTTTTGTTGTTGTTGTTTTTGGTTTTTTTTTCATGATTTCATGCCCTGGCCCTTCATACACACATGTTGAATGAGTGAATAGATGACCAGATGTTGCACAGTTTCTGCTAGACCACGTAGCCATTGCCTGGTTGAGCCAGGTCCTTCCTAGACCCAAGCTTGTCTGCCTGTAGTCTTAAGGAAGTAAACTCATGTGAAGGGGCTGCTGAGATGTATGGAATTGGAGGTAGAATGCTGCCGATGGGCTCGGCCTTTCCAAGTCCAGTTAAACTCAGAGCTTCTCAAAGGGAAAGACTCAGCTCGCTGGGATGACCATCACTTGTGTGACCATGAAACAGTGGGGCTTACTGAGTCCCACCCCAGACCCCATCAGACCTGGAGGTTTTAGTCCAGGACCTGACACTTTTATCAAGGCCCCCAGAGGTTTCTCGAGGATGGACAGAAGGACGGACGGCCAGCGTGAGCGCCACCCTTGAAACACAGGCGCCTGCCCCAGCATTGCATGTCTGTCTCCTCCCAGGCAGATCTGTGCTTAGACCTTCCGCGCTCTTCGGCCTGGGGGGTTTGCCCCTGAGAAGGTGCGTCTTTCCCAGGTTCCTCACTGTTTTAGAGCAGGGAAAACTTGACTCTTTCCTGGACAAAAATATCAGTGCCCTTCATCTGCGATGCTGTCTCCTGTTTTACAACCTCCAGCCCTTAGCTTTTACAAGGAGAGATAAATCTGTTTACTTCTCCACCCTGCGGATCAGCAAGAAACCTGGTCTTGTTAGGACTGGAAATCTGGTTAATGAAAGAGTAATGTCCATTCGGAGACTTTAAAAACCCAGATGAGATTGGATGAGAATTGCTATTCACGATCTCTTTAGTATAGCTGAGAGCACATAAAAGTCTAATAAGCCAAAAAAGAAGGTTTGGCCATTTTTATTCTTTAATATATATTAAAAAAATGAAAATGCTGTGAATAATGACTGTGTTTAAACCACTCAAAAAGAGCACTCTGAAGGCGCTCTTGGATAATCTGATCATAAGGTCATTTTGCCTAAAAGTTCCTTGGGTTTCAATGAGTTACCTGCTCTAATTTGTTGCTTGAAAGTTTTGCTTCTAAACAGAAATGAAGTCAAACCCATTCACAGCTACCAGACAGGTCGATCTAAATGATGAGTTTCTTTCTACCACACTCAGTGGTTAGAAAACAAATCTGGAAAACTTTATATCTGAATTCCTGGCAGTTGACACTAATAACTTTCACTTTTAATTCTCTTGAAACATTGATTTTTGCCTGACTTGAAACTAAGGGGAAAAAAAGAAGTTTCACCTGAAACTTGGCCCTGTTTCCCTTGCGGTTTTTACATCACCAACACACCCAGGTTGGGTTGGTGTTTCGAATAAAAATTAGACAAGGAAATTTTCTGCTCATTTTGCATTTCAAAAAATAAAATGTTACAGGTCTGCTATTACCTATGGGGGTAGCTCTTAGGTATATCTTCAGTGAGTAAGGATGTTTTAGACTGGAAAATGGGACAGAAAATCTTTAGTGTTGAACCCTTTAGGCTGTTTCTGGAAGAACTGAAAACCCAAACCAAACTGACTTTAAAAAATGTGATAGCTCCATTTCTCTGACATCCTTTCAGTGCCACCTGTCTTCCTGGGCCAGCTTGGTTCTTCACCCCTGCCTCCTCATGGTAACAGAAAGTCATTCAGCGGTAAGGAACCCAGGGCTGTGTGTGCCCTCCTGTGTGGAGAACATGACCTTGACTCTAGTTTTAAGACATTTCTGTTGAGATTTCTATTACTTACCCAGAAAGTTTATTAAATGATAGAAATAGAAAAGTGAAACCACTGAGAGCAAGTGGTCAGATTTCTTTGGAAACATATATTTATTTTCTCAGCTTGAGTGAACGAAAGAACCTTTAAGCATCTCCTCTATTTCCTTTTCTTCTCCTCTTCATTGTTTTCATCCATATTTCTCTATGTATTCTTCTTACCTTCAAACTAAGGAACCTGATGGCAGAAAGGGTGTAGGAGGGGAGAAAGTCACCTGAGACCAAATTGCAGGTGATTTGTGTCAAAGAATGGTAAGCACTCTGCCATTAACCATTTCCTAAAGTCAAGACCCGCAGCCACCCTTATTAGTGTCGCTGCGTTTATTATTACATCAGCAGTGAAAATATCAGTGATCCACATGAGGTATGACTCAACTTTGGAGAACTTAAGAGATTTAAAGCAATCAGAGTAGACTCAAACTTTCGAATGAATAATGAATCTTTCAAATTTAACTACAACTATTTAATTAATGAGAGGGAGGAAAAGAGATTGAAAGATTCCCGAGTTGCTAGATATTTCAATCAGCTCTACCTGTGAGTACCTCCAGGTAAAGGAGTCAATGGTTGGAAGATTTGCTTCTAGGAAATAACCTGGCATGAATCAGAGAAGTAGGTCTTGGGTAAGTCAGTTAATCCTGTTGGATTTGAAGTCATCCCACAAATTTTAAATTTCAGTTAATCCAGAGCTAGAAATATGCAATACAATATTGTCTTGAAATGCTAGGTAGAAGGAACAAGCCGAAGCTCTGAGTCAACCACAGGATCATAAGGAAAAGCACCTGACACGCTACCCTGCACCATGGTACTAAGCCATGGTGTTTGGTACGCTAGGAAATTAAGTATATTTTTGACTTAGCATGTGTCCAACCTATCATGGCTTTATTAAGATACAATGCCCTCATGAGTCCAATAACCCCTGTTTGTGAGCATGTGTATCTTTCAACATCTGTTGATAGATGATAGATAGACACTGATAGATAGTCTTCCCACATCTAATCTATGCTTCTTATTCGTTGACATGAATTCAAAATATGACAAATTTTAGAAGGGTTCTGTTCGGCAAATAGATTAATGTAATGCAATTGGTAGCTATCATACAAGAACAAAAGTACATTGCTCTAAGTTATTAAAATCCTTTTGCATTAATACTGTATTTATGTATTTATGTATTTATTTATTGTAGTACTAGGGATTTCAGGATTCATACACGCTAGGCAAGTTCTCGGCTATTCAGCTACATTCGCAGGTTTTTAAAATTTTACTTTGAGACAGGATCTCACTCTGCTGGGACTGAATTTGTAATCTTTCTGATTCAGCCTCCCAAATAGCCAGAATTACAGGCAATGGACCACCACACTGGCCTCATTAAGAATACATTAAAAAAAATGTTTTTTGGACCAAGAGAGATTTATGTCTCTCTTTGTAGCTGTACAGCAATGTAAAGGAGTCTCACAAAGTGTTGTTGAGCTCACTGGAAATACTTAAGAAACTTTTCAGAGGATTAACACAGAAACATACTGATGGAAAAAGTGTTCTACATTCTAAATTCCTACCCAGCTTTAAATCTATTATCATCTAAGGAAGAATATAGTGACAATAAGAATATTTGTGTTTCTACAACAGTCATAAGAATTTTATGATGGATCATCTAGAAAAAGGACAGGTTTTTAAAAATTACTTTTAACAGTTTAAATAAAATTGTATCTTCTGGGTACTTAACTACAAAACACAGAATGTTCTCCAGAGTCCCATCCTAGTTCTAAGAAGCAGGCACATCTAGAAGGAAGCCTTCTCTTTTCTCTTAAATAAACTGATTTTGACTTTGGAAGGGTTCTAATTTTCCAATGGAAAAATGCCTCATGCTTTCAAGTTTACTTTATGTAGAAAATTTTCAGGGAAATGTAGTTGACACTTTGGATTCCAGAAAAGGATAAATCCTGGGGAAATTGAGAATTGAAGGTGAAATGGAAGAGCAAATTGGCACGGCCTCCATGGAAAGCTGAAAGGTGGGCTTGGGATGGAGTGGAGCCAGGGAAGAAGGGCTCAAAATAGCGAGGGTTGAATATTTTCTTGCAAAAATATCTTTACTGAAAAAAAAAAGTAGGGAACATTAAAAAATAATTTAAATGGGAAAAGAATTTGGCTGAATTCTTGTATATTATTTCCATGGAATGTTGTAACCTATGCGGAATGACTGATTCTCTACTGTGGTGTACCTCTGTCTCTGAGCAGGTTCTTCCAACTCTGTAGGGAGACAAGCTAACTTGCAAAACTACAAATGTCTTCTCTTCACAGTTATGCAAATGATTCCAGCTAATGGATTTCCTCCATGGAGCAATCAGTTCAGTTTGCCATAACAAAATGCTCTAAAGTAGGTAGTTTGAACAGCAAAAGTGTAATTCTCACGGTTCTGGAGGCTGGAAGTCTGAAACGGGAGCCAGCAAGCTCAGGCCCTGTGAAGGGCCCTCTTGCTAGCTTGCCGAAAGCTGGCTCCTCACTGCACCCTCACACGGTGGAGAGAGAGAGAGACAGATCTCTGGTGATGCATCCTCCTCTATCCAGACATTCATTCAATCAGATCAGTGCCACACCTGTGCCCTCAGTTAGCCTTCAGTATCTCCTGAAGTCACCATCCCTGCTCTGTTACAGACACAGAGAGATTAGGACTTTAACACATGTCCTTGGGAGAAAGCAACTCAACCCATAGCACTCAGACAGACAACATGTTACCTCTGTGTCGAAACACCATGTAAAGTAATTGTAACATCTTATTGGCACCTTCGTAAATGAGTTAAGTAAAATTTTTGACACTTTTTTAATTCACATATTGAACAAGTGTTTTAAAATTTTTTTATAATTTAAGCTTTATCAAGATCAGACTTCATTTTAAATGGAACTCTCTAAGCAGCATTTTAGGATCTGTCACCCCCAATCCACTGACCTTGCTTTCTTTACATACGGGCTCAGACAATGAGCCTCCAAGTATGGTACTGAGCCATGCTGAACCAAAGGACCTCAAAAACAAGATTTTTCACACCTTCTGCTGCTCTTCTTTCTCCTGCTTCTCTTCTCCCCAGGATGAAGTTCTTTCCTAACTGGGGTCGTGGAAACCAGAACAGTTCTCCCCCAAAGCTATCCATAAAACCAAGAAACAGAACTCTAGCCTTTCCCACATGTCTATATAATGGTTGGACATAAAGAATTCTTTAACCTTCCTTGTTTGATAGTAGATCCCAAGATCTTCATTCTGGAAAAGGACCTTTCCTATGCTGGGAGGAAGAATGCCACAGAGAAGATGCCAAACATTGGGCATGATGGCCTAGCCTACTGTGGAGGCTGAATCAGGAGAAAGGCCAGCCTGGGTGATTTAATGAGTTTCAAAACAACAACAAAAAATCAAAATCCAGTTGAGGAAGTAACGCAGTGCATAAGGCACTGTGTTCAGTCCCCAGGAACAGGCCCACACAGTCTCTTACAATAAGGTTGACCCCTTTATCCAGTATATTTCTATATAGCTGCCCCTTTATTGAATGAAAGCATAAAAATGGACACTTTCCCCTGAGTCTTTTGGTTCTCATTTTGCAGGCTCTCATGTCTTGGAAAACTTTGACCACATAAATGTGTCGTGCTTTTCTCTTGTTAATCTGCCCTAGGTTCTAGGACTATGCCCCATGATGGGTGGGGAAAGGTATTGCATGCACTGATTGAGAAGGCTTATCCTGGCTTTTTTTCTTAATAGTTTATGGATCAGTTATTAAACACAATACAGCATCTGGATAAGAATCCTGAGACGAAGGAGTCTTAGTTCTAGACTTGGAGGTGGGCCATGTGACAGTGCAGTCATCGCCTGTAGCAGAAGGGATTGGAAGAAATGTTCCCTGTTTCCCCTGGGAATTTTTCTATGTGTCGACTTCATTGTTTCTGCTTATAAAGGGTGGGACCATAGAGAGAAAACCTTCTTACTGTCTAGAAGAAGACTATTTTAATAAAATTACGCAAATATTGCTGGTGCCTGCCTTCTCCATGCTTGTTAGGTAAGATGGGGTTCAGGAAAATTGTTTCCTCTCTTCTCTTCTCCTACTCCTTCACACAGCAGTTTCCTGACCACCTCAAGAAATCACCAATACCCTTTGTGCTCAGGTTTCTCCATCTGTGAAATGCAAGACCAAGGACCTGTCGGCCCCCAAGGGAATTCTGTGTCTGACTCTATTACGGAGCATTCACTACTACACGGAGCGTTATCTTCAAACTAAGGTTAGCGTTTCCTTCCTTCCCTTTTGCAATCATAATTTAATCCTAACTTGGGGGGGGGCGGGGCTCTCCTCTTTACAATTTGTCTATGCTTCTAATCCTGTTGTAGCATAACTTCAGGCTATGGTGATGCTAATGACGTCATTGACAGTAAGCTGAGTCCCACAGAGACCCTTTTAAAAGTGAGCTGTAATGGAGAATACAAAAGTTCTCCCAAAGTCCCCAAACCAAAAACAAAACAAAACTCCACAAAAAACCCAAACCCACAGTAGCAACACAGGAAAAAGGTCCTATCCAAATAAAACAAGTTACATAAGACAGAGTCGCCAGACTACAGGACACTCAGTGAAATACAAACATTAGATAAATAAAAAGTTTTCAGTATAAGCATGTCTCGCCCAAGACACATGTCCTGTCCATCTTAAAAAATTTTGTTGTTGTTTACCTGAAGTTCGAGTTGAACTGAGTGTGAATTGGTGTTTGTTAAATCCAACAAGACAGTAAAAGCTGACCTTTCTGTTCAACAACTTCTACCTGAGATAAAGCGAGGCCTGAGTAGGCAGCTGAATTTTTTCCACCTCTTTATACATTAAACAAAGAAACTATCCAGGAGGAAAAGCTCAAAACTCTCCCCACAGTATTACTGTGGGCAAAAAAAAAAAAAAAAAAAAAAAAGAACAGTAGATTCTGTCAGGCCAAACTTTAGTGTCTATGTAAACTTAGTCCTAGAAAATCTGACAATTCCTGAGAAGCTATGCTTCTCTTACGTTTAGCAGAAACAACAGGAGAGATTTCTAAAGGTCATAAAAACGGTAGTCGTTCAAGGGTGCTGGAGACAGTGGTGACACGAAGTGAAAGGATGAAGTATTTTCAGGAAGTCTTTTAATTTTAAAGCACTCAGTGACAAGGATAAGGCTGCCGTATAGTAGGTGCTGTATCTGGGATGACAGTCACATCACGAAAGTCCTCCAGAAGGCGTACTGTCTCACCCCTGCACCTCAGAACACCTACTACCCCGTCAGGTTTTAACCAGGTAGGACACCAGAGTGTGCCCCTGCCTATCTTCCCATAACTGTCCTTCCCCCGCACACATCTTCCTTTGTGTCAGCAGAAATTGTGTTTAAGTCTCAATTCAAAGCCAGTCTTTGGAGATGTACTCACTTCCACGGGTATTGCCCATGTCCTGATGGTCCTTGACTTACTATGGTGGCTTACTTCTGACTGCAGGTGTGCAAGCAACATGCACCAGCAGAAGCTTTGAATTTTGATCTTTCCCAGGCTAGCAGTGTGCAATGCAATTTTCTCTCACATCAGGCAGCAGCAAGAAGCAGCATCAGCTGGCCATGGATTCATAGAGGCTTCCTGTCAGATGATTTTGGCTGACCAGAAGGGAAGGGATGGAGAGGAAAAGGATAACTTGAATGTTCTGAGCACATCTAAGGCAGTCCAGGCTAAGCAACGTTGCTTGGTTGGTTAGACATTTTAAATGCATTTTCAAGTTAAGATATATTCAACTTAGAACTGAGTTTACAGAGATACGACCTCATTATAAGTTGACGAGAACCTGTGTACTAAATGTAGTATTCATGCTGATGAACTTCTTTTGCTTTTCTCTTATCATTCTTTCTTTTATTACAGAGTGCTGCCCCAAGTAAGATTTATGAAAGATAATAAGAAAATGACTTTATTTTCCCTACAAGGATACAGGATACTCAATTCGTTAACCAGTGTGAAGATTAGAGAATTGGCTCTTTGTTTGCTTTTCGGATACAAAATAACTTCTCTAATGATCATCAAGAGATAAAGTGGCACACTGCCAACACTTTTGCTCTCATATCTTTATCAGCCATTGGGCAGTGTATCCCTCCAAATGTTTGCTCATTTGATAGATAAAATGATATTTGTATCAGTAAGCTACCTAACAGATAATCCAACTAAAACGAACTTAATTAAGTACTCTTGGCTTTATTATTTCCCACAGCACAAGCCCAGAGAAAGTTTGGGGTCAACATAGGTCAGTTAGGTTAGCTCAGTGACTTTACCCAGCACCAGGGTAGGTCTTAGTGTCTTGGCAATAACTCTTTGTGGCCACACAGTGGCTGGATCCATTATAAATACGTCCAGCTGAAAATGAGATCTCTTCCCTTCCTCATGTCTTCATATGTCGGAGGGGAAACCATGTCCAGGAAACCCTAACAGAGATTTTAAGTAATGATTGGCCAGGGTTGGATCACATGTCCACATCTAGACAAGGGAAATTAGACCACAATGATTGTTTCTATCAGTAGACCTCAAAGTCTACTCCCAGACTAGCTGGATCCTAGTTAGAAATGCAATTCTTAAACCTCACTCAGCACATACAAAAAGAAATGCCAGGTGTGGTGCCAGCAAACTATGGTCCAATAACTCTCTAGGTGCTTCTGATATACTCTATGGTTTGAGACCACTGGCTTAGACAGTTATTGTTTAACATCTAGAGCCAAGGAATGATTCGATCTTGGTGATTACCTGAATAAAAACAAAAGCACTAGAGATAAATTGAGTCTTTGTTAAAACAAAAAAATCAGAGAAGTATGTATCTGATAAGTCCCAATAATATGTTCTACAGTACTCCATTGCTTTTATTTTTATTTTTTATTTTTTGCCTAATTTCCCAACTTCCTTTACTTCTACCTATTTCACTCTCATATTTCTGATATACCAGCTGCTCCCTTGTTTTATAGGAGATTCATTTCCAATGACCTTTCTATTTGTCTGTTGATACCCTCCTGGCCAATTTCTTTCTAACTCCATTACACTCCATTGTATACCACCTAATTGCTTTCACCAGTACACTCAGTCTCCAAGATTACTTATCTTCTATGCACATACCTCAAATACCTCAATTTGATGTTTTGCCTTTGTTCCCAGCTTCTGATAACTGCTAAAGAAAATCACTCAACTGTAAAGAAATAGAGATATTATTTGCTTCAAAATTCATCTGTCACTTCAAATGCCAATTGTAAATCTTCCCCCCTTGGCCTTCTCTAATTTCTTCGCGTTTTCCCAATGAAAAATTCCTATTTTTCATTAATTTCATCTTAATTATTGTCCTCTTACTATCTTCTCTCATAAAGTAATCTTACTATTTCATTAAGAAAATAGATCACGACTTCCTCCAAGATGGCCACCCAGATAACACCATGACAGGGAGGCTCCCTGAATATACCATCAAAATGCTGGAATATAAACTAATATAATAACAGAGAAGAGAAAAAAAGAGGGAGATGGGTCCTCTGGACCCAAGAAGAATCTAAAACGAGAACTGTAGCCCACAGAAAGAGTGAAAGAATGAAATAAAGGCAGAGACCAGCAGCACCTCTGTCCGGAGCGAGATCCAATCAGCACTGCGACCTGAGCTGAGAAGGTACGATCTTGATACGCGGTGGAGTTGCCGGTAGAATTGCTGCGGTGTGGCAGGACGGCAGAGACGGTGGTCGACTGTGGAGTGAGGTGGTTGCGAGCGGGCGAGTGAGTGAACCCAGCGGCCCCCAGCCCCCCGCCCCCAAGGGAGAGTGAGGGACATCCATCTTGAGACCGGAACTGCACCTAATTAGGCACAGTTCCTGGAAGGCCGTGGCGGAAACGGCGCAGGTGCCCTGGGGGTGAAAGGGGAAGTCTGGCGGATGGCCCTGTATGGTTTACCAGACAGCGGCCCCATCCTCTCGTGCACCGCAGCAGACATCCACGGAGCAGAAACAGGCTTGGGAGAGGCAGTGGACCAACACGGCCTCACGGGCGAGCCCAGAAAAATGCCAAGACGGAAAGGCAGAGGGCGCTCTCTGGAGTCCGATACAAGCAGAACCAATTCCGGGGACGCTAACGCTGAAATGGTTGGGAGTCCAAAAATTAAACTCTCAGAGGAGTTGACAACAGAAGTGGGGAGACAACTCCACAAAGCTATGAAAGAAATTAAAGCAGCACTGTTAACCCAACTGAGAATTGAAATGAAACTCATAATCGGGGAATCGCTAAGCGCCTCTAAAGGAAACATAGCAGGAAAGGTGGAGGATGAAAAATCAAAGGAAATTGAGA
>RJWM01008220.1:53537-74068 GCA_004363535.1 Dasyprocta punctata | reverse complement strand
GTTGGATTGAGCTCCGGTCAGAGGTTCCGCCACTTTTGTTTGTTTACTTCTTCTTATTTTTTTACTCTTTCCGAGGGCTACAGTTCTCATCCTAGACTCCTCTTAGGTCCAGAGGATCCATCTCCCTCCCCTTTCCTTCTTTCTGTTATTGTATTATTTTGTATTCCAGCATTTGGGAGGTATATTCCAGGGAGCCTCCGTACGGTGGAGTCATCAGGTCAGCCATTTTGCAGGAACTCTCTAATTTCTTCTTTAAATTCTTCTGTGACCCATTGGTTATTTAGGAGAGTATTATTTAATTTCCATGTGTTTATATAGCTACTGTTGTTTTTTTTGTCATTCATTTCCCATTTTACTGCGCTATGGTCAGATAATATGCATGGAGTTATCTCAGTTCCTTTGCATTTACTTAAGCATGTTTTGTGGACCAGTGTATGATCTATTTTAGAGAATGACCCAAGTGCAGCTGAGAAGAATGTGTATTCTGATGTTGATGCGTGGAGCACTTGGTACACATCTACTTGGTCCATTTGTTCACAAGTTTGATTGAGTTCTGTTATTTCTTTGCTGATTTTTTTGTTTGGTTGATCTGTCTCTCTGTGACAATGGGGTGTTAAGGTCCCCTGTTATAACTGTATTATTGTTTATTTGGTTTTTCATCTCTATTAAGAATTGTCTTACATAGTTGGGTGCTCCCATATTCGGTGCATATATATTTATGATTGTAATCACTTCCTCTTGAAGTTTTCCCCTCACAAGTATGTAGTGACCTTCTTTATCTCTTTTGATCATTCTCGGTTTGAAGTTTGCATTGTCTGCAAGCATAATAGCTACCCCTGATTTTTTCTGGGTTCCTGTTGCATGGAGTATTGTTTTCCAGCCTTTGATTTTTAGTCTGTGAATTTCCTTTTGAGTTAAATGTGTTTCTTGTACACAGCATATTGTTGGGTTTTGTTTCTTAACCCACTCTGCTAGTCTGTTTCTTTTTATTGGTGAGTTGAGACCATTTACATTGATTGATAAAACTGATATGTACTGGCTCATCCGTGTCATGATATCTTTCTGTTGTTGGTTTTCTACATTTTCTGTTTAATTATTTGCCCTGCTTAGTGGTTTCCTTTTGTTGTTATTGTTAAGGTTGTGGCTATCTTTGTCTCTTTCTAGAGTCTCTTTCAGTACTCTTTGTAGTGTTGGTTTGGTGGCCATAAATTTGTTCAATTGTTCTTTGTCATGAAAGTATCTTATTTCTCCATCAATTTTTAAGGATAGTTTTTCAGGGTACATCAATCTGGGTTGAAAGTTGTTTTCTTTCAGGATTTGAAATACTTCACTCCAAGCTCTTCTTAACTTAAAGGTTTGTGTTGAGATGTCTGCCATGATCCTCATGGGCTTTCCTTCATAGGTAATCTGTTTCTTTTCTCTGACAGCTTTTAGTATTTTGTTCTTGTGCTGTATTTCTGATAGTCTAATTATTATATGTCTGGGTGAAGATTTATTTTGGTTATGGTTAATTGGGGTTCTGTATGCCTCAGTTACCTGTATTTCAGATTCTGTTCCCATGTTTGGACAGTTTTCCACTCATTTCTGTGAATAGTCTTCACAGGTCATTAGTATTGACCCCTGCTTTTTCATTTATGCCTATTAATCTTATGTTATTTCTCTTGGCATCATCTTACAGCCTTTGAATTGTTGTTTTGTCATTCCATACTATTTTTAAGAGACCTTTTCTTTCGTGGCCATGATCTCCCATACTGTCTTCAAAAACTGATTCTGTCTTCAGCTTCATTCAAGAAGTTTTTCAAACTTTCCATGGAGTTTTCCATTTCCTGCATTTCCCTTTGCATATGTTTAATTCATTCTGTTTGTGTCTTATATTGTTCATTCAAAGTTTTGATCATTTTCTTAAGTTCTTTTTTTATCTTGCTCTTATTTAAATACACACAGCATTTCTTTAATAATGATTCTCATTTCATTTTTTAGCTAAGTGAATATTTCTGATTTGAATTTCTCTATAGCTTCATCAAGCTCTTTCTTTACTGCATCTTCTATCATTTCAGAAAGTCCATTTGTGTGACTCCCACTGTTTTCCATTTCAGTGTCTCTTGGGTTTGTTCTTAGTGGGCTGGGGGACTGAGACTGCCTCTTGGCCTTTCGTTTTGTCATTTTCTTCTAGAACCTATGTGGCTCTGTGTCCTGTGAGGCTGACCATGCGTCCCCCTGCGGCTTGCACTGAGTCGTGTGTCGCACTGAGTCACGGGACCCAGTAGAGCTGAATCCTGTGTGCTGCAAGTGAGGGCGGCCTCCTGGGGCATGCAGGTGGAGCCTCCGCCTTAACTGGGTGGGGTTCAAGGCCCTCTGGTCCCAGGGAGTTATGCAGAGTGTACCCTGGACGAGTCCCAGGTCTACAGTGCCAGGGCCTTGCTCCTGGCTGTACTGGGCCCACGAGATCTAGGATGGGGCACACAGGCCACTCCACTGAAGTATGGAGCTTGCACACGTGTGGTCTGCGCTCTGGTGGGGGCAGCCCAAGCTCTTCAGTGCCCTGCAACTATCCTGGTCAGTCCCTGCTGAGCAGCTCTGGGGTCCTGGGCTGAGCTGGGCTGGGCTGTGTACCTCTGTGTCCTGCGAGTCTGACTGGGTGTTCCCTTGAGGGTCACGCTGAGTCTTGGGTCACACTGAGTCACGGGACCCAGTAGAGCTGGATCCTGTGTGCTGCAAGTGAGGGCATCCTCCCAGGGCATGTGGGTGGAACCTCTGCCTTAACTGGGTGGGGGCCAAGGCCTCCCGGTCCCAGGGATCTAGTCAGAGTGTATCCCAGAGTGTGATGCTGCCCAGACCCTGGGTCTGGCTGCAAGGAGTTCAGAGCAACAGTTGTGCCAGGCAAGCCTGGGCGAGTCCCAGGCCTACCTATTTTTAATACCTTATATATTTTAGATAGATGTCCTTCATCTGAGAGACACTTGGCTGAGATATTTTCCCAGTTCATCGGTTTTCTTTTCACTCTGTTGGAGATTTCATTTGACATGCAAAAGTTTTTAATAATATGAGATCCCAGTTGTTAATTTTGGGAAATATTTCTGATGCAGATTGATTTTTGTTCATAAACTCTCTGCCTACTCCTATGTCATTAAGATTTTTACCTACTTTTTCTTCCAGCAAATTTAGTGTCTCTGCTTTGATATTCAGATATTTGATCCATTTTGACATTACTTTAGTGCATGGTGGTAGACATGGATCTAGTTTTAGTTTTCAGCATATGGAAAACCAGTTTTTCAGCACCACTTTTTAAAGAGGCTATCTTTTTCCAGTCAACCTGTTTGCACCCTTTGTCAAAGATGAGGTAGCTAAGTGTGTTTGTAGTTGTGGCTATATCTTCTAATTTATTCCACTGATCTCCAGGTCTGTTTTTATTCCAGTAGCATGCTGATTTTATCACAGTAGCTCTGTATTACAATTTCAAGTCAGGAATTGTGTTGCCTCCTACCTTACCTTTGTTGCCCAGAATTGCCTTTGCTATTTTAGGTATTTTCTGGCTCCAGATGAATTTCAGGAATGATTTCCCTAGCTCTGTGTTGTATGCAAGTGGTATTTTGATAGGGATTGCATTAAATCTGTATAATAATTTTGGGAGAATGGACCTTTTCACGATGTTTGTTCTTCCTATAAACAGAGAATATCTTTCTTTTTTCTGAAATCCTCTGCGATTTTCTTTTTTGGAGTAATGCAATTTTCACTGTATAGAAGTTTTACTTCCTTTGTTGGATTGAGTCCTAAGTATTTAATGTTTTTGGATGCTATAGTGGAGGGTATGTTTTCCCTTATTTTTCTGTCAGTTATTTTGTTGTTGGTGTACAGGAATGTTATTGATATTTGAGTGCTAACCTTGTATCCAGCAACATGAGTGAATTTTATTATTACATCTAGAAATCTTTCAATGGATTTTTTGAGGCCTTCTATGTACAATATCAAATCATCTGCAAATAATGTTATTTTTACTTCTTTGTTTCCTATTTTTATTCCCTTTGTTTCTCTCACTTATCTAATTGCTCTGGGCAATATTTCCAGAATTATATTGAATGAGAATGGTGATAATGGACTTCCTTGTCTTGTTCCTGATTTTAGGTTTTAAGTTTTCAGTTCTTTTTCCATTTAGTAAGATGATGGTTGTTGTTTTATTATGCATGGGTTTTGTCAGGTTGAGGTAGAATTCATCTGTTCAGATTTTCTGTAGTGTTTTTTTTTAATCATGATTGAATGCTAGGTTTTATCAAAAGCTTTTCTACATCTATTGAGATGATCACATGATTCTTGTCCTTGGCTCCACTGATATGGTGTATTAGATTCATTGATTTTCATATGTGGAACCATCCCTGCATTCCTGGGATGTCTCACTTGCTCATGGTGTATAATCTTCCTGATAACTTATTTTACTCTTTTTGCCAGTATTTTATTGAAGATTTTTGCATCTATGTTCATTAGGGAGATTGGCCTGTAATTTTCTTTTTTGGTTGGGTCTTTTTCTGGTTTTGGTATTAGGGTAATACTTGTTTCCAGGAATGAGTTAGGGAGACTTGCTTCCCTTTCAATTTCACTGAAGAGTTTGAGGAGTGTTGGCATTAAGTCTTCCCTGAATTTCTTATAAAATTCATCAGTGAATCCGTCAGGGCCCGGGCTTTTCTTTGTTGGTAGGGTCTTAATTACATTTTCAATTTCATTAGCTGAAATTGTGTTATTCAGCAGTTATATATCTTCTTGATTCAGCTTTGGTAATTCATAGGTTTCTAGGAATCTGTTCTGTGTTATCAAATCTATGTGAGTAAAGGTTTTCAGAGTAGGTATTGATGATCTTCTATATTTCTGCAGGGTCTGTAGTGATTTCACCATTTTCATTTCTCATTGCTTGGATTTGAGTTTCTTCTTTTCTCTTTTTGATAAGGTTGGCTAGGGGTTTATCAATTTTATTTGTTCTTTCAAAGAACCAACCCTTCACATCATTAATTCTTTGAATTGTTTTCTTAGTTTGAATTGCATTAATTTCTTCTCTGATCTTTAGAATTTCCTCTCTTTTTGGGCTTTGGACTTCACTTGGTGTTCTTTTCCTAGAAGTTTGAGGTGCACCATTATGTGGTTTCTGTGTGTTATTTCCATTTTTCTGATGTGCGAGCTTATTTCTCTAAATTTTCCTCTGAGGACTGCTTTCATTGTGTCCCACAGGTTATGGTAATTTGTATTTGCATTTTTGTTTGATTGCAGATATTGCTTAGTTTCTCCTTAAATTTCCTCTGTGACCCATTGATTGTTTAGGAGAGTATTATTTAATTTCTGTGTGCTTGTGGGGTTCTTCTGGGTTTTTTTGCCATTAATTTCCACTTTTATTGTGCTATGGTCAGATAATATACATGGAATTATTTTGATTCCTTTGCATTTACTTAAACATATTCTGTGGACAAATATACGACCTATTTTTGAGAATTACCCATGTGCAGCTGAGAAGAATGTATGTTCTGATGTTGGGTGGAGCATTTGGTACACATCTACTAGGTCAATTTGTTCCTAAGTTTGATTCAATTCTGTTATTTCTTTGCTGATTTTTTGTTTGGTTGATCTGTCTCTGTGACAATGGAGTGTTAAGGGCCCCCGTTTTAACTATATTATTGTTTATTTGGTTTTTCATGTATACAAAATTTGTCTTACATAGTTGGGTGCTCTCTTATTTGGTGCATATGCATTTATGATCATAATCTCTTTGTCTTGACGTTTTCTCCTTAGATGTATGCAGTAACTTTATCTCTTTTGATCATTTTTGGCTTGAGGTTCACATTGACTGCCAAAAAAATAGCTACCTCTGCTTTTTTCTGGGTTCCCGTTGCATGCAGTATTGTTTTCAATCCTTTGATTTTTAATCTGTGAGTTTCCTTTTGAGTTGAATGTGTTTCTTGTACACAGCATAGTGTTGGATTTTGTTACTTAACACACTCTGCCAGTCTGTTTCTTTTTATTAATGAGTTGAGACCCCTTACATTAATTGATAAAACTAGTATGTACTGACTTATCTCTATCACATTTTCTTTCTGTTGTTGATTTTCTATGTTTTCTGTTTAATTATTTGCCCTCCTTAGTGATTTCCTTTTGCTATTGTTCTTAGGATGGTAGTTATCTTTGTCTCTTTCTAGAGTGTGTTACAGTACTCTTGTAGTGTTGGTTTGGTGGCCATGAATTTCTTCAGTTTTTCTTTGTCATGAAAGTATCTTATTTCTGTTTTTATTTTTAAGGATAGTTTTGTAGAATGCATCAATCTCCATTGAAAGATTTTTTCTTTCAGGATTTGAAATACTTCACTCAAAGCTCTTCTTGACTTGCAGGCTTGTGTTGAGAAGTGTGCCATAATTCTGATTGGCTTTCCTTCATAGGTGATCTGTTTCTTTTCTCTGACTGCTTTTAATATTCTGTTCTTTTGCTGAATTTCTGATATCCTGATTATTATATGATTAGGTGAAGATTTATTTTGGCTATGGTTAATTGGGGTTCTGTATGCCTCACTTACCTGTATATCAGATTCGCTTCCCATGTTTGGAAAATTTTCTGCTATTATTACTGCAAATAGTCTTCACAGGTCATTTGTACTGATCCCTGATTTTTCATTGATGCCTAGTAATCTTATATTATTTCTCTTGGCATTATCTAGCAGTTGCTGAATTGTTGTTTCCTGGTTGTTGTTATTTTTAAGAGATCTTTTCTTTTGTGATCGTAAGCTTCTATGCTGTCTTCAAGGTCTTAGACTCTAACTTCAGCTTCATTCAATCAGTTTTGTCAACTTTTAATGGAATTTTTAATTTCTGGAATTTCCCTTTGAATCTGTTTCATGCATTCTATTTGTGTCTTATTTTGTTCATTCAAAGTTTCCATCTTTTTTATGTATTTCTATTTTTTTATCTTGACCTTCTGTAGATATACACAGCATTTCTTTAATGTTGTTTGTCATTTCATATTTTACCTGTGAGATTATTTCTGATCTGATTTCCTCTATAGCTTCATGGAGTTGTTTCTTTACTTCATTTGCTATCATTTCAGAAAGTTCAGTTGTGCGATTTCCAGTGTCTTCTATTTCAGTGCCTCTTGGGTTTGTTCTCAGTGGGCTGGGGGATTAAGACTGCCTGTTTCTGTTTCATTTTGCCATTTTCTTCTGGGACCTGTGTGGCTGGGCAGGCATCCTCCTGATGGATTGCCCTGGAACACTGTGCTGGTTAGAGCTTCAATTCTCCAGTATCCCTGGCCAGCTGTGCCACATCCCCAAACTATGGTGCTAGATTCTTGTGCTCTATGCTCTGTGTGGCTGGCCATGTGTTCCCCTGATGTACTTTGCTGTGTTGCTGTGGGGTGCTGGGCTGGACAAAGTTTGTATCCTTCCTGCAGCTAGCAGGGCCACACCCCTGAAGCTTGTCCCTGGGCCCTAGACCTTGGCTTTGTAGAGTTTAGGACCTCTGCAACCCAGATGGCTAGCAGAGACACAGCCCTGGGATGTCGTGCTGGGGGCCTGGTGCCTGACTGGGTGGGGTTCAGAATCTCCAGGACCCAGACGGCTAGGCAGAGTGCAACCTGGAGTGTGGCACCACCAGGACCTTGTGCATGACTGCGAGTTCAGAGACTCTGCAGCACGGGGCAAGCCAGAATGTGCCCCTGGAGTATGCTGCAGGGGCCTTGCTCCTGGCTGGGAGGAGTTTGCAACCTCTAGGACCTGCCACATGGTCGTACCCCTGAACAATGGAGCTGGCACCTTGTGTTCTAATTCTCCAAAGCCCTGCAGCTGTGCTAGCAGCTCCCTGATGGCTCTGGGGCTCTGGGCTGGGCTGGGCTCGGTACCTCTGAGTCCTGTGAGGCTGGCTGGGCATTTCCCTGTTGGATTGTGCTGGGATGATGGGCTGGGAAGAGCTGGGATTCTCTGTGCAGCTGGAAAGGCCTCTCTCCTGGAGGGTGGCCCTGGGACCTTGCCCCTGGCTGGAAGGAGTTTAGAATCTCTGGGTCCATGGTGGCTAGGCAGAGTGCACCCTGGATTGTGGCACCACCAGGACCTTGCATCTGGCTGTGAGGAGTTCAGAGCCTCTGGACCACAAGGCAAGCCAGAGCACGTCCCCAGTTTATGGTCCTTTATCTCTTTTTGAAAGATTTGTAGAAGGGAAATAGCTGGATCAAATGGAATTTCTGTTTTTGTTTAAAAAAAACCTCCATGTTGATTTCTATGATGGTTGTGCCAGTATGCATTCCTTCTTGCAATGTACAAGAGGTCCTTTTTCACCACAGTTGCAACAGCATTTGTTGCTATTTTATTAATTGACGATTGTCATTCTATCTTGCATAAGATGAAGCAGTGAATTTTATCACATGATCACAATGGGGGTGTGATTTTTATTTTTCACTGCCAGATTGCTCTGATTTCAACTTGACCAACCAATGTTAAATAGTTGATCAGTGGTGAAGTTTATGGTACCCAGTGATACACTTATGTATATACTATCAGTAGTTCCAGCCAGCAGGATTATGTTAATTTGTATTTGTCTAATGGTAAAGCATTCCATTGAATATTTTCTTATGCTTATTGGCCAATTGGAATTGTTTTTCTTAGAAGTGTGTATTTGTTTTATTTTCTTATTGTATATTTGGGTATTTTATTTTGGAGAAGTCTAATTTGAGTTCTCTATATATTTTGGACATTAGTTGTCTGTCTGAGGAATAGATGGAAGTGTTTCTCCATTCTGTAGGTTGTCTCTTCACTCTGTTGTTTATTTCTTATGCTGTGTATGCTTTTAATTTGATTTAATCACATTTATTCATTCTTGCAGTTGTAGAATTGGAGTTCTGCTTATAGAGTTCTTGTCTACAACAAAGACTTCAAGAGTGTTACCTCTTTTATCTTCCAAAAGAATAAGTGTTTGTTTTAACATATAACCGTTTGATGTATTTTGATTACAATTCAAAACATGGTGAGATATATGGGTCTAGTGTCAATCTTCTGCATATCGATAGTCATTTTCCCAGCACCATTTGCCAAGGAGGCTGTGTTTTCTTCAATGTGTGTTCTTGACCACTTTGCTAAAAATCCAAAATCAGAATGTGTCTGGGGTTCTTTCCGCATTCTCTATTCTAATGCACTTTGTTCCATATGTCTGTTTTTGTGCCAATATCGTGCCACTTTTATCATCACAGCCTTGTAGTGCAACTTGCATTTAAGTATTACAATGCCTTCTACTTTGCTCTCATTGCCCAGGGATTCTTTTGCTATTGTGGCTCTTTTTGGGTTTCCTATGAATTTTGCTTTCTCTAGTTCTGTGAGGAATTCTGTTTTGATTGGGATTACATTAAATCTATTTATTAGCTTTGGGAGAATGACTATTTTGACAACATTTGTAATATTTATCAAGGAGAAAGGGATATTTTTTCATTTCCTGACGTCCTGTTCAATCTCCTTTTACAGAGTATTGTAGTTTACTTTGTAGGTGTATTTCACCTGTTTGGTTAGGCTAATTCCTAGGTATTTAATTTTTCTTGATGCTATTGTGAATGGTATCATTGTCTTAATTTCTTTCTCTATGAGATCATTATTGGTGACAAGATAGCTATTGATTTTTATGTGTTGATTTTGCATCTGCTACATTGTCGAGTTTGGTTATTATTTCTACAAGAATTTTGGAGGAATTTTCTTTCTTTTTTCTGTGTAACCATGTGTCGTGTTTGACGTACTGTGTCAACTTGAGAAATTTAGAAGTTTAACTAGCGACTCAGCTGGGAGCCAGGGTCCTTACATCTTCATCCTCTGTAAGAGGAGGACAGGGAGTTGTCACGAATGCTACACCCACCATAGAGGGTGGTATCACACTTAACATGTAAGGGAGGAAAAGAGGATTGCTCTCCAACCCCATTTTTGCTCTTGGTGCTTTTGCTGCCTTCTGCTACCTTGAAGTGTTGCCTCTGTGCCATACCACCCTGCTTTGATACCTGATGATTATAGACCGAAATCTCCACAAACTGTGAGCTAAATAAATCTTTTCTTGCTTAATTTTTGGTGTTGTGTATTTTGTCCCAACAATGAGAGAAAAGAAATCAACACAATTTGGTAGTAGAGAAGTGGGATTGCTGCTGTGACTATACCTGACTATGTGGTTCAAGGGCCTTTGGGAATTATCATAATCCCAAATATTGAGCGTGGTAATTCAAGAATTATAGTTCCTTCTTTAGTCTTCCTCACGATCCAAGAAATTATATTTATAATCCCACTGAGACGTTATTGGAATCCCAGAAAGTTAATTGTAATCTACCACCTCCAATGCATCCCACAGTGAGAGTAAAGACACCAAGATATATCCAAAATTAAGGGCAGCCAAGGGGTCCTCAGTCCAGTCCTTGTGAGGATGTACAGAGAAAGGCATTGATCTTAGGCTTCTCCCAGAACTTACTATCTTGTGAAGAAGTGGGTGGCTGGAGGATGAGTGACAGTGAGGATGGTGGGAACTACGTGAGCAAATTGAGCTGGCTAACCAGGTAGAGAAAAAGAGCATCTCTGCAAAAGGCAGAGATAAAGATATGCAGAGGGATCAATTTGCATAATCCAATCAAGGTAGCAACTAAATTGCTTTTGGAGGCTGCCGCTTTATTTTCTGATATGTAAACTTTATGCCCTGGTGACTCAGCCTCTTTCTCGAGGCTCATACCCAGTCGACATTCCTAGAGCTCACTACCATCTCGCTGTGCTTTATATATTTTGCAGAGATCGCTATGCAAGGAAACAGGAAACTGTCTGATGGCTCTACAGATTACATACCAGTACCTCAGCTAGCCTTATTTACAATGCTTAGAGCCAGTTAAAGGGAGAAAAAAATACCATAGACAGCTCTACATATCAACATAAGGAAATAAGTCTTGATATAATCAAAGTTGCAGCAACTGTTCTCCATTTGTGGGGAGTCACTCAAATTGTCTCCCACAGGAAATGGCTTGTGGAAAGAATTTGGAAAGGTTCAGAGATGTCATTTGAAAGAGTAGTGTCAGAACACATTAGGCTGTTCTGTATGGGAGATTCTGGTCAGAGCTCAGAAGCCCAGAAATCTGGTAAAGACCAGGCTTCAGAGGTTTCTGCTGGGAAGAAGAAATGCATTGGCTGTTGGACTCCAGATGATGCATGGTATGGCTTGGCAGAAAGTTTGTCTGTATGTTGCTCATGTCCAGAGGCTTTGCCTGAAACTAAGTTTAAGGTTGGTGGGTTAATTAATTGGGCAGAAGTAATTTCAAGGCAGTTGAATGTTTCAGCTAAGAGTTTTCCCTAAATCTCAGAATAGACTTGGGGCTTGAACTTTTTAGCAATGCTAAAACTGTTAGGACTTTGTAACTCTTGCAGATGGACAGAATTCTTTTTGCATAAAAGAATGTTCATAAGTCTTGGGGGGGGTCAGGGACAAAATGCTATGGTTGTAATGTCATGTCATGTTGACAGAATCAATACTGGTTCTTATGGATTGTTAAATTTGTGTCATAATATTCAAGTTGTGAAATA
The DNA here is from genome assembly GCA_004363535.1 of Dasyprocta punctata. Classification (NCBI taxonomy): domain Eukaryota; kingdom Metazoa; phylum Chordata; class Mammalia; order Rodentia; family Dasyproctidae; genus Dasyprocta; species Dasyprocta punctata. Next base: position 62,526 of record RJWM01008220.1, on the reverse strand, counting down.
ATAAGAATAGGCATGTCTTTATGTCTAAAGACTGATTTAAAGAAATGTGTCTGGTTGCCAAGTTGACAAGTAGTGGACTGCAATGATTGATACACTGCCATCTTGATAAATTTAGAAGTTTAACTAAGCAACTCAGCAGGGAGGCAGAGTCTTTATTTTGCAAACATCCTCATTCTGTGCAAGAGAAGGGCAGGGAGATGTGAGCGCTACACCTGTCCTAGGGAGTAGTAGCCTGCTTACAATATAAGGAAGGGAAAGAGGCTTGCTCCCCCAACCATTTTTGCCCTTGTTGCTTTTGCTGTCCTCTGCTTTTGTTGCCCTAGTGTTGCCACACTTCCCTTCTTCAGAGCCAGCTGATTATGGACTCAAACTCAAGCTTTTCTTACTTAATTTTGGGTGTTGAGTATTTTCTCCCAGTAATAAGAGAAAAGTAGCTAAGATAGAATATCTGTTATTAATGGTAATTTGACTTCTTTTTCTATATTTTTTCTATATTTTGAATTCTTTTTCTTGTCTGACTGTTCTAGCTAGTATGTCTAGCAATGTGTTGAGTGTCTTGTTCCTCCTTTTAGAAAGACAAATTCTACATTTTCCTCATTAATATGATGTTGGCCACTGGTTTATACTAAATGACTTTTATCAGATTCAGGTAAAGTACTTCTATACCTGTGTTCTCCCAGGATTTTATCATGAATATGTGTTGGATTTTGCAAAATTCCCCTTGTGCATCAGTTGATATGATCTTCCAGTTTTTGACCTTTTGATTATATGGAGTACCACATTTATTGATTTGAACATGTTCAATCATTCTTGCAACCCTGGAATGAAACCTATTTGGTCATGAAGTATGATCCTTTTGATGATTTGTTGTATTTTGTTTGCTCATACTGAATTAAGGATTTTTGTATCTATGGTCATAAAGGAGATTGGCCTGCTGCTCTTATTTTTTGTGATCGTTGTCTGTTTTTCTCATAAAAGTAATTTTGATTTCCTGAAAGGAATTTGGAAACACACTTTTCATTTCAATTTCATTGAACGGTTTGAGGAGTATTGGTGCTGCCACTTCTTTAAACATCTCTTAATGTTCAACAGTAAATCTGTCAAGTCCTGGGTATTGTTTAGTTGGTGAGTTTTTTAAATACTGTCTCAATCTCATTATTTGTTATTGGGTTGTAAAGAACTTTTACATTTGCTTGATCATTTTTAGTAATTCATACGAGTCCAGGTGTTATTTCATTTCGAGTTATTGCAATTTATTGGAATACAACTTTTCATAGTAATTATTATCCTTTCGATTTTGACCAGGTCTCTTGTGATTAGAATTTATTCATTTTTTTTATTAATGTGAGTCATTTCTTTCTTTCATTTGGTAAGTTTGACTAATAATCTGTTTATTTTGTTTAATCTTTCAGATAACAAGCTCATCATGTTGAATGTTTTCATTGTTTTGTCTTTAATAAATCTCCTACCAGATTTAAATGATTTGTCTCATTAAATTAGGTTTGGATTTAGAGTGCTGTTGAATTTTGGTTATCTTGTGGTTTATAATTACATTATTATTTTAGTTCACTCTGTTTTTTAATGTGAGTATTTATTGCAGTAGTTTTCCTGTTTGGATTGCTTTCATTGTATCCTGTAGTTTCTGGTGTACTTTAATAGCATTGTTTGATTCCAGAAATTGTTTACCTTTTTCCTTGACTTTATCTGTGTCTCATTTAGTGTTCAGGAGTGTGTTATTACAATTTCTGTGTGTTTATGAATTTTCTGTGGTTTCTTCCATGATTAATTTTCAACTTCAATGCACATGATCTGGTTGTAACTGTAGAGTAATTTACATTCTTTTGTATTTATTTAATCATGTTTAGTGGACTATTAATTTTTCTATTGTGGAGAAAGTTTCATGTGCTGCTGAAAAGAATGTGTATTCCTCTCTCTCTCTCTCTCCTTCCCTCTGTGTGTGTGTGTGTGTGTGTGTGTGCATGTGTGTTTCTTTTTTGGGTGATGCAGGTTGATGCCAACTAGAGTGAAGAAAGATGATACTTGATGTTAAAATATTTTCAGTTAAATTATGTCTTCCAGGGATATATTTTGGGCTTTATTTCTCCAGAAATAGTGTTCACTCTTGAAGTTATTTTATTTAAATAGTTTGTACCTTATCACTGTGGTAAGAGAGAATCACTACTGGTTATAATAGCATCAATATATCATATCACACATCACTTATATGTGTTAATCTTTGCAATTTCATTTTTCACCTTTTATTAATACCTTTATGGTGTATATTTTATTGTTGTTAGCAATCTGTGATATGAAACGAGAAGAGTAGGGAAGAAATGGAGATATGGGTGAAACAGGAGTGTAATCTGGTAAGAGAAGAGGTAGTTAGGACACAATGATAGCTTAAGAACACTAGATGGGGTCTGATTGTGTTGTAGGTATTTTATAGTTTGAGGAAAGGATTGTTGTTAAGGATTTTCAGAAGATATTGTGGAAGAAAGAATAAGATTTATGAGGAAGGAAGTGTAATTTTGAATGGAGGAAAGCTGCAAGGTTGTCAGAACCTATTGATATATTTGTGTGTCTGTAATGTAGAGAAGAGACAAGGAAAGACACAGTATTAGGTAATATAAGAAGAATAAAAAGTACAGCCTAGAAAGGACAGAATGTTAATACAAGAGGTTATAGCTATGACTGTGTGAGCAGAATATACGGAAAAAACTTGAAAAGAATTTAAAATGTGGGAGAAATAAGCAAAGAATGAGCCAATAGCATTGTTACCCTAGCTAGAGTTGAAGAAACAGAATAGGGAAATGAGAAGACAGAAAGAAAACAACTAAATCAAAGCAAAGCGAAGTACCCAAAAATCTGGCAGAAACCCAAATCAAGCACTTCAAACAGAAAATGTATATGCAATTCCTACCTGACCTCTATGCCATAAATCCTGAGGATCCACACATTTCCCTTCTTGCCTTACTTGTGGTCTGACTTCAGGCAGCCACACCAATTTTTCCCTTTCCCTTGTTCTCAAAGACTAAACTAAACCAGACTCAAAAATTCCCCCATCAACCAGCAAAAATAATTTCATACTGCTCCTGAGCCTCTTTTAGGGACTCCTCTCCCCTAATCTTGATGTAAGAGTCCACACTTGCCATGACAGTGGGCAGGAATTCACTGGTGTGGGCTCTAGTTCATGTCAACAGAAGACTGTGAGTGATATTCATGTTTTTATTTTCTCTGCCCAGATTGTGGTTGGGGGACTTCCACTGTTTGTGGTGAACACTGGAGAGGATGTTGCTGGGCTGCAACGTTTTCCAATGCTTAGTGAGTTAGTGGAGGAAGGGTTCAGTATATGCAGTCTGTCTCGAGCATCTAGCCTCTAGTGTTCATTCTTTCAATCTACTCAGGATATTCTCCTGATGGCTGCTCCCCAAATATCTAGATATTTTGTTTTATCAACATATATCATCATTCCAATTCATTTTCCAAAATACACCTATGTTACAGTTTGTCAGTTCCTCTTTTACTTCAGAGTTTCTGTGTTTTCAGGGAATCTTGTCTGAATACATCTGACCTAACTCCTACTCCTGCCAGTCATGTTGGATCTCTTTTCTTTTAAGTTTTGCTCCTGTCCTTTCTGGTTTTGAAATTGTATATTAATTTTGACCATGCTTTCAGCATACCAATTATACTAATTTTGAAAAACAGTACAGGTTGCCATGAAGTGTGTCATACCAACCCAAAATAAATACATGTCCAAGTTTTTTTTCTTTTTATTTAAGTAGTACTGGGAATTAAACTCAGGGATTTTCATATGCTAGGCAAGCATTCTAGCCATCAGTTATACTGCCAATCTCTATACCCATTTTCAACTAACATTTTTCCACATGTGAGGAATGTAGAGAACATATGACAGAGTAGTACTGTTGCTGTGGGGTGTGTTTTTTGAAAAGCTTGAATCTAGGGTCTAGGTATCTGCATTTGTTTTCCTACACACCACCAAGAGTATAAGAGAAGCCCACAAAATGAGGAAGAAAGAATTTATCAGTATTTTAACCAAATTGAGAGGGGAGTTATTCCACTCCTTTATTTGCAAAAAGTACTCCAATTTATAGAAAGGGTAGGAAAAAAAAAGCAAGAAATATGTTGATTGATCAAGCTTTGGTCCATGAGATGGACCCAAAGAATTTTGAATCTCTCATGCTGTCATGACTGGAGTGTGGCAATTTTCACTCTTAGCATAATGAAGTGGGAGAAATAGTCTATCTTTTTAAAACAAATACGCAGTGTTAAAGATTTTTTAAGCTTCTCAGTTTGTGACAGTTTTAAGCTGAATTGTCAACTTGATTTGCTTGTGAGATGCTCAGGGTATTAAGAAAATACATTTCTGAGAGTATCTAGGTGAGTCATAAATTTGTGACTTTGGAGTCTATATGTGGTCCCTTACTCCTTCTTCTCTGGTGCTTTGCTCTTGCTCTGCTTCCCAGTTGCTATGAACTAAAAAACTCTGTCATACTACACCCATGTAACCATGATGTTTCTGCTTTGGCAATAGCCTACCATAGACCAAATCTCGTAAATCCATGTACCAAATATACATTTGATCCATTAAGTTTTGACTAGTGAGTAATTTTTTTAAGCATCAGGAAACAACTGACTAATACAGGTAAAACTGCTTTGCTGGTTTAGTCCACCCATTAATTTTGAGGGATTATATGTACTCTCATATCTAGTTTTGTTTGGTGTGTAGATTTCATCAGTGACAGCTTGAACATAAGAGGGACATCTGCTTGAGCCTGAAAAAGTACCATTAAAGACTATGAGGTCAAATACAAGAGGGAGTAAAAATCAGAATATATCTAATAACTGAACTTACTGGAAGGTCCTTCATTTTAGGCAGTCATGCATAAATAATCTTTTTCATTAACCTCTGTGCTCCTGCTTGTTTTTTGGTAGCATTGAAACAGATACTCCATTTTGATTCAAATAATTTTTCTTACTTGCTTCAGAATGCACTTTTTATCTGAAGAGTTGGTAAATAGCTATTTGTGGCTGTGTACCTCAGTGCAAGTGGAAGATTTCCTAGGGTTATTTAGGTTTTGTCCCATCTTGTAAAGGAAATGAGAGGCAATTTAAGTCAGTGTGAAACACTATTTATAGTCACATTTAATGAGCAACAGAGGTTAGAAAGGGTAATACTTATGTTACAGACAGCTGAGGTAGCTGGAAAAATAATAGGCAGTGACACAGGGCTAGGTCCTCGAAGGAGCCAGTGCAGAAGACCAGATACCTTGCAACTGTGGGAGAGACAGGCACCTCCTGCTGTGGGCCAGGCCTTAAGACAAAAGATCATACAGATGCACCCATCCTAAAGACTGATGTTCCAAGTAGTTCTCTATCACCCTGAGGAAGTCAGGAGTTACCATTCTAACCCCCTGCAGAAAGTCACTGCTGTTAAACATGCCGCTTGCTACATGACTCACTTCCCCATTTGTTTCTGATTTAATCAATTTTACCTTATCAAATTTTATTGTTATTATTTGACTTTTTGCATCTTAAATTATGAAAAAATATGACAATTAATCATTTAAAGTTGCTGTTCAAAGCTTATTTTCTGTCTTATTGATCCACATTAGGTGAAATTGTACTTTGATGAAAGTATTCATTTCTAGACACTTATTCTCCCTTTGGAACAGTTATTCTCAAACTTGACAAAAGATCAGATATCTGTCAGCAGTACTGTTATCACACAGTTCGTTTAGAAATGACTCACCAATTAAACGTATTACAGGTCCTTTTTGCCTCAAGGAATTGAATGAGACAAGACAAAAATGGCTCCAAAATTTTATTTGAAATTGAGAGAAGAGGGAGTAACGAAGAAACTGCCTCTGTAGAGCAAACATGGGCCAAACAAAAGTGAAAATTAGAAAAAGAGCAAAACTAAAAGCACCCTCTGTTCTAGAAGAGAGTGGGCTAACAAAAAGGGTAATGATAGTGAGCTCTGTCTGGTGTCTCATCTCTTTTATGCCTTTCACATTGAAAACTTCCACATATGGGATCTTGAATGGTATTTGGTGCTGTCTAGGGATCTGGAAATTGACAGATCCTGCTTATTTCCCTAGCCAGCTTTGCCACAACATACCTCCAACCTGATTACATCACAAAGTATAAATAGAAACTAAGAGTACTCAAATATATACTTAAAAAATTATTTTACCATTTTAACTTAATTACAAATAATTAGATGTTTTACTTATATCACATATATTTATAATTTTCACTCAAAATCATCCAATTTATTCTTAACAGTTATCTCCTGATTACTCATAAAATCTGAGACAGCACACCAGGTATGGTGGTATACACCTGCAATCCCAGCACTCGGAGAATGAGGCAGGAAGATCACTGCAATTTCAAGGCCAGCCTGGGCTACATAGTGAATTTAAGGACACCCTGCACTACACAGGAAGACCCTGTCTCAAAAAAAAAATCTTGTGGTTGCTTGGGAGGAATTATACCCATAACAGTCCACTGGTATGAACTCCAACAGTCTGCTGGTGTAAAGATTAGTTGCTGCCTTCTTAAAGAAAAAAAAATCTGAGACAGCAGGTGAAGATGACTCAATGACACAAGCAACTTCTTTTTCAAAACTATCAGAGTCCCCTGCAGTAGGTTCCAATCTCCTACTCAGAGTTAGGGTGCATGTGGGGAAGAAAGGGTAAGAGACAAAATAGGGGTGCAGCAGGTACCTGGGAAGACCAGTTGTTTGTGGAAAACAAAAGGCCATGAGGAGCTAACAACCTTTATATTTATTCATTGAGGAAAATGGTGAAGGAATTGTGGTTGGATGTGCTACACAAGTTGCAGGTGGGCAAAGCTTCTAACAGAGCGAACAAAGCACTATTGTTAAAGGGACAGGAACAGCCAGATTTAGGTTAAGATTAATGACCTGCTTTGAAGCCAATTCTGGGAAGGAATTTTCCTGTGAAGTTATGCAAATCTCAGTGGAGATGTTACCTCATATCTTAGCCCCATGGTATCACAGCTCATCTATCTGAGCTCAAACATGGCCATTGATAACAAACAATGCTAGTTCATTATCAATCACCTGCTATCATGAAGATACATACACAGCCTCTGTCAGACTCACTAAATTTAAAGCTAATTTAGTGAAGTCACCTCTATACAGCCTGCACTGCTTCTAAGTAAGCACAGTCACAATTGGATCTGGAGGAGGAAGATGTGGCAGTGCTTCACAAAAAGGAAAAACATAGCTTTGAAAATTGCTGTTTTTAAGGTATAAGAAGCATTTGATATTGCATCTCAAGCACCTAAAATACAATCCTTGTTGGCTAGTAATTCACACAGATACATGTTAACAATTCTGAAGGTAGCTTTATTTTCTTTTGGAAACAAGTTCAAATTAGCTTATTCATCAATGATTTATCTAAGTAATATGCAGCACTAAAAGGCTTTCAGGCTGAATACAGGAGCAGTTAAATATAACTCTGGAAGATTTCTATCATGTCATCATAAATACATTATGTATTCAAAGGTGATGCACATAAATATGCATATATATATCAAATAAAGTTTATGATATCAAATTTGAATTTTTTATTTGCAGATTTTATGCATGCTATGAGCCAAGAAGTTTTCTTAACTGAATTTAGCACTCATCTTTTTAATCCCAATTTTGACCTAAGCCTTTTAGAAAAGGACTGGATGGAATAATTTACAAGTAATTGTGAGTAACTGATTCCTACAGTAATGACACTAGACTTTGTTACAGGTTTATCTGTTTGCTGGATCGAGAATTAATGCAAGAGAAATATTAGAATCAAAATTGCTTCTAGAGTGTCATCAAGAGGCTGAGCATAACGTTTTACATGTCCTGGAATGCTGCAAACATGGAGAGTTGTTGACTACCTCAAAATTTGTAGGATGCCAACACTCTCATTTATACCTCCTCAGGGATATATTAGATTTCCTTGTAACCCATGAATGATGTTTATACTTGTGAAACTGAATCATATAATATGACTTCACATCAGGGTGTCAGTCACCACCAGCAACACCATTAAGACACCAGTCACCTAAGGCCACCCACATTAGGCCAAAGGAAGGGAGCTGTTTTCTTTTCAGAGCCTGTGGACCCTCATGTACATAAATTTTTCGTGAAACTCTTGCTTCTGGTCATCAAATTTTCTCCTTTATCAAGGCAGTTATAACAAACATACACCAACACTAGAATTTTCCCTAGAGAGCAATAAAAAATAGTGTTTTTCTTACTTATGAAAATAAAGATGTTTTACTCTGGCTATTCTGTATACTTTATATCTATTACCTAATGGTTAACAACAGAAAGTTAGAGGCTTTAAATTTGTTTAAATGAGAGACCTAGAGGCAGAAAAAAAAAAAAGAGAAGGAAAATAGAAAAAAAATGCCATATAGACGGATCAGGAAGCAATATGGACTGCCCTCTGAGGTCCTGATCCCAGGACCTTGGAGGAGAACGAGTAGGGCCCCTCCGGGACCCCTGCCCGACCCGCGTGGTGCAGGCATGGATCAGGAAGCAATACGGACTGCCCTCTGGGGTCCTGATATCAGGACCTTGGAGGAGAACGAGTAGGACCCCTCGCGGGACCCCTGCCCAGCCCGCGCGGTGCAGGCACGGATCAGGAAGCAATATGGACTGCCCTCTGAGGTCCTGATCCCAGGACCTTGGAGGAGAACGAGTAGGGCCCCTCCGGGACCCCCGCCTGAACCACGCGGCGCAGGCATGGATCAGGAAGCAATATGGACTGCCCTCTGGGGTCCTGATATCAGGACCTTGGAGGAGAACGAGTAGGACCCCTCGCGGGACCCCCGCCCGGCCCACACGGCACCGGCGTGTGGGCTTGGAATCGGGGACAAACACTAACCACCCCCCCCACCCCCCCACCCCCTGTAAGCAACCTGCTGTTTCGGAGGTCTGGCTGGATTAATGGCA
>RJWM01008220.1:0-53437 GCA_004363535.1 Dasyprocta punctata | reverse complement strand
AAACAAAAAGCACTAAGGAAATATGAAAAAAAAATGCCATATAGGTAAAAAGGGAGGAAAAGGAGAAAATAAGAAAAAATACATTTGATTAAAATGAAAGCAAGTAGATTAAGTGATTGTAGTCCAGAAAACTTCATGAGTCCTCAGAGGACATTATCAGCAGTAATACAATTCTACTATTGGATATGCATAGTTTAAGAAATTCCTCAGAATTCCTAAAATAAAAATCATCGCAAACAAGATGGATCAAGCATATGCCATCTTCTAAGGTGAAGTAAAAATGTTGTGGTAGAGAGAGGCAAAGGAATTGAGATAGACGGGAGGAAGAGAAAAGGAGAGAGAGAGAGAGAGAGAGAGAGAGAGAGAGAGAGAGAGAGAGAACAAGCAGGAAGATAAGGAGAACTTGCCCTAGGGTTTAGAATATTCACCCATTGCAAGAAAATCAAAATTTAAACATGGCTATGGAGAAGTTTAGACATTTTATTCTTTGCTCTATTAACCAAGGTCTACAGATTAATTTGATTAAAAATTTAGAAATATAAATTGTTCACTATTAAGGGACACACGAGGCCAAGTCAACATTTGTCAAATTTCCCCATTTTGCTTTTTTAAAATTTTATTTTAAAGAGAAAAAAACAATAAAAAGATACAGAATTTCAAAAACAAGATAGTAGGAAATTGAAAACGCCTAATGTAAGCCCGGCGTGGTGGCGCATTCCTTTAATCCCAGCACTCGGGAGGCTGAGGTAGGTGGACCATTTTGAGTTCAAGGCTGACTTGGGCTACACAGTGCGACCCTGCCTCAAAAAACCCAGGGCTGGGAGTTTGGCTCAGTGGCTTAAGCACCTGTCTGGCAGGTGTGATGCTGTGAATTTGGTCCCCGGTGCTGAAAAAAAAAAAGGCTAATGTATTGCATAATGTTATCTTCAAATTAGTTGCTCAGATTATAAGATATACACATGCATAATTGATCAAATAATGTAAGAGCAGCTTTTTTCAATGAACTAAGAGAAATCAGTAGTATATTTATCATAATTATCATTTGTATATATACATATATTTTTTCTTTTATCTTCTTTCTTTTATCCTCTCATCAATTAAAAATTTTCTTTGCACTTGAATTGCTTCTTTCTCTTTCAAAATAACTATTGTAGATTTTGGGTCTTATTTACTTTTTCACATTCAATGATTACACAATACGATGCTTACACATGTGAAAATGGTTTGTTTTATTTATGAGTATGAACTCTAGTTGCATCCATTTACCTACAAAAACCTCGAGTTTATCCTTCTTTATAGCTGTGTAGTATTTATTTGTATAAAAATACCAAATCTTTTTAATCTATTCCTAGTTTGAAGGGCATTTGTGTTGTTTCCAAGATTTAGCTACTACAAACTGTACTGCTATAAACATGAGTGCACATATATTACTATGGTATGATATTTTCCATTCTACTGGAAAAATACACAGAAGGGGAACAGCTGGGTGGAATAGGACCTTTAATTCTATTTTTGAGGAATCTCCACACTGATTTCCACAGTGGTTGCACCAGTATGAACTCCTACCAACAGTGGAGAAGTGTTGCTTTTTCCCCACAGCCATATCAACATTTGTTGTTTGTTGATTTCTTGATGATAGCCATTCTTTCTGGGTTGAGATGGAATCTCGGTGTTTAAATTTGCATTTCTTGAATGAGCAGTGATGTTGGACATTTTTCATATATTTATTTACCATTTGTATTTCTTTATCTGAGAAGTGCTTATTCATCTCAGATGTCCATTTTTGGATTGGGTCTTTGAATTTGGTGGGTATGATTTTATGCAACTATTCATATGTTCCAGAGAGATTTTCTTTGTTTGAGGTACATTTGGCCAGAATTTTTTTCCCACTCCTTGGATTTTCTCTTCACTCTGTTGGTGATTTCCTCTGAGGTGAAAAACCTTTTTAACAAGATGAGATCCCAGTTGTTGATTCTTTGAAGTACTTCCCATGCAGTTAGGTTTTTGTTCATGAACTTTCTGCCTAGCCCTATGTCTTCAAAATGTCTACCTCCTTTCTCTTCCAGAATATTTAGAATTTATTTTTTAATATTTAGATCTTTGATGAGTTTTGATTTTAGTTTAGTGCATGGTGATAGACATGAGTCTAATTTTAGTCTTTGGCATGTGGAAAGCCAGTTTTTTCAAGCACCATTTATTGAAGACACTACTTTTTCCCCACTGAATGTGATGTGCCCCTTTGTCAAAGATAAGGTGACTGAGTGTGTTTGCAATTGTGACTACTTAATCTAATCTGATCCATTGGTCCTCGGGTCTTTTTTCTGCCAGTACCATGCTGATTTTATCATAGTAGCTTTGTAGTATAGCTTCAAGTCAAGGATTGTGATGCTTTCTTTCATGCCTTTGTTGCCCAGAACTGTCTTTGCTATTCAAGGTCTCTCCTGTTTCCAAATGAATTTCATAAAAGTTCTTTTTCTAGGTCTGTGAGGTATGCTAAAGGTGTTTTGAGTTTTGGGTGTATGGTCCTTTTCACAATGTTGGTTCTTCCTATTCATGAGCAAGGGAGAGCTTTCCATTTTCTGATATCCTTTCCAATCTACTTTTTAGAGTGCTGTAATTTTCAGTGTATAGATATTTTATTTTCTTCATTAGATTGATTCCTAAGTATTTCATTTTTTTGATGTTATTATGAAGGGTATGCTTTCCCTAATTTCACTATCAGTAAGATTTTTGTTTGCATGTAGACATGCTATCGATTTTTGAGTGTTGACTTTGTGTCTAGCTATGCTACTGAATTTGCTTATTAATTCTAGAAATTTTTTGGTGGGGATCTTGTGGTCTTCCATGTAGAGTGTCATGTCATCTGCAAATAATGATAGTTTAACTTCTTCCTTTCCTATACTTATTCATTTCATTTCTCTTTCATTTAATTGCTCTGGCTAATGTTTCCAGAACCATATTGTATAGGAGTGTTGACATTGGAAATCCTAGTCTTGTTCCTGATTGTAAAGTGAAAGCTTTCAGTTTTTGCACATTTAATATGATGTTGGCTGTTGGTTTGTCATACATGACTTTTATCAGATTGAGGTAAAGGCAATCTATTGTGATTTTCTGTAGTGTTTTTATTATGAATAAGTGCTGGACTTTATCAAAAGCTTTTTCTGCATCTTTACAAATGATAATGTGATTTTTATCTTTGACTCTGTTGGTACAGTTTATTGCATTCATACATTTGCATATGTTGAACCATTCCTGCATCCCTGGAATGAATCCCACTTGGTCATGATATATTATCTTTTTGGTGATTTGCTGCATTCTGTTTGTCAGTATTTTATTGAGGATGTTTGTTTCTATGTTCATTACTGTAATTGGCTTGTATTTCTCTTTTTTGGTTGGGTCTTTCTCTGGTTTTGATGTCAGAGTAACACTTGCCTCCACGAATGAGGCAAGTGACAATTGCTTCCCTTTCAAATTCATTTAAGAATTTCGGGAGTATTGGTGTCAAATCTTCTCTAAATTTCTTTTAGAATTCAGCTGTGTATGCAGCAGGACCCAGACTCTTTTGGTTGGTAAGTTTCTAATAATGTTTCCAACTTCATTAACTAATATTGGGTTATGCAAAATTTTTATATCTTTTTGATTCAGCTTTGGTAACTCATAATTTTGTAGGAATTCATCCATTTCTTCTGTGTATTCTGCTATGTGAATAAATATTTTCAAGGTAGATATTGGTGGTCTTCTGAGTTTAACCAGGATCTGTAGTGATTTCACACATTTCATTCCTTATTGCATGAATTTGAGATTTTTTCTTTCCCTTTTTTGATGACGTTGGCTAGGGGTTCATCAATTTTGAGTATTCTTTTAAAGAATCAACTCTTCATTTCACAAATTCTTTGTATTGTTTTCAATGAATTAATTTCTGCTCTGATTCTTATAATTTCCTCCCTTGGAAAGGGCTTTAGACTTGACTTGCTCTTCTTTTTCTAGAAGCTTCAGGTGTAGCTTTAGGTTATTTATTTGTATGCTTTTTGTTTCTCTAGTGAGGTAACTCCCTCTGAGGATGGCTATCATTGCTTCTCAAAGGTTTCTGTAAGTTGTATTTTTATTTTTGTTTGATTGTAAGTATTGTTTAACTTCTTTAATTTTTTTTCTGTGACTCATTGGTTGTTCAGGAGAGTGTTACTCAATTTCCATGTGTTTATGAAGTTTTTGTGGTTTCTATTTCCATTAGTAACCAATTTTATTGTACTACGGTCAGAAAAAATGCATGGGATGATTTCAATTCTTTTGCATTTACTGGAGCATGCTCTGGGTGCTAGTATATGGTCTATTTTAGAGAACATCCCATGTGCAGCTGAGAAAAATGTGTATTCTGATGTTGTTGGGTGGAACACTGTGTAAAAGTCTCTTAAACCCATTTGTGCACAGGTTTGGTTTAGCTCTGTTGTTTCTTTGCTGACTTTTTTTGTTTTCTTGACTTGTCTCATTGTGACAGTGGAGTACTAAGGTCCCTCATTACAATTGTGCTATTGCTTATATTTTTTATGTCTATTAATATTTGTCTTATATAGTTATTATTGTTATCTCTTCTTCTTGAGTTTTTCCTCTAACAAGTATGTAGAGACATTCTTTATCTCTTTTGATCATTCCTGATTTGAAGTTTACATTGTCTGCAAATGAATAGACTTCTGCTTTTTTCTGGGTTCCTATTGCATGGATTACTGCTTTCCATCCTTTGACTTTTAGTCAGTGAATTTCTTTTTCAGTTACCTGTTTTCCTTTTAAACAGCATATTGCTGAATCTTGCTTCATGATCCATTCTGCCAGTCTGTTTCTTTGGATTGGTGAATTAAGTCTATTTATGTTGATGGTTATGACTCATATTTATTGGCTTGTTTTTGTCATGTTATTTTCTTCCTGTTGGTTCCTTACTTTTCCCTTTTGTCTAATTGCTTGCCCTGCTTGGTAGTTTCTTTCTGTTTTATTTTTGAAATTATGGTCATTTTTGTCTGCCTAGAATATTTCAGTATCCTTTGTAGTTTTGGTTTGATGGTCATGAATTTCTTCAGTTTGTCTTTTTCATGGTAGTATCTTATTTCTCCATTAATTTTTAAAGATAATTTTGCAGAGTACACCAGTCTGGGTTGGAAGTTGTTTTCTTGAACTTGAAATTCTTCACTCCCAGCTCTTCTTGCCTTCAGGGTTTGTGTTGAGATGTCTTCTGTGATTCTGATGGGACTTCCTTTATAGGTGATCTGGTTTTTTTTTTTTTTTTTTTCTCTAATGACTTTAAATACTCTATGTGTGCCAAATTTCTGGAATCTTCATTATTATATGTCTGGATGTAGATTTGTTTTGATTATGGTTAATTGGGGTTCTATATGCCCCAATTATCTATACGTTAGGTTCTCTTCTCCTGCTTGAGGAATTTTCTGCTATTACTTCTGCAAATAGTTTTTATGTCATTTATTTTGGCTCCTGCTTTTTCATTGACACCAATCACTCTTAAACTATTTTTCTTTGCAACATCTTGTAGCTTTTGAATTGTTATTGCCTATTCTTTTGTTATTTTTGAGAGATCTTCCCTTTCATGATGCTTAGCAAATATCCTGTCTTCAAGGTCTGAAAGTCTGTCTTCAGTTTCATTCAAATGTTTTGCCATGTTTCAAAGGAATTTTTAATTTCCTTGATATCTGTTTGAATCCATTTCATGAATTCTATTTCTTTCCTGTATTGATCATTCATGATTTTCATCCTCTTCCTGTCATCGTCTATTTTCTTAACTATCTCTGCTTTAGATTTGTTGATATTTATTTTTTCCCAAGAAAACATTTTTGATTAGATTCCCTCTATAGCCTCATGAATTTGTTTCCTTACTTCAGCTGCTATCATTTCAGAAATTTCTGGTGTGTTTCTTCCATTTTCTTCTTTGTCAATGTCTCCTTGACTTTTTTGGGTGGGCTGGAGGTCTAACACTGCATTTTGCTTCTTTGTCTTGACATTTTTTTTTCCGGCACCGGGGATCAAACTTGCAACCTTGCACCTGCTAGACAGGTGCTTAAGCCACTGAGCCAAACTCCCGGCCCTGGTCTTGTCATTTCCTATCTCAAAAAAATTTATTTTGCTTTCTGTGATGATCCTTGTAGGTTTTTTTTCTTTTCTTTCTCTCTTTTTTTGTAGTTAACTTTAGTATCTAGTCCTCTCTAGGAAAAATCTGTTCTTCAGGGATATCCTCTTTCATGAGATGATTGACAGTCCTGCAAAGGCCTCAGTCCCCTGTTGGCTTGCTTTATTATTGCTACTTAAGAGTTTTTACATCACTAGTCTCTCCTGTTCACCCCATGCACCTTAGTTGGGACCTTGTTGACTACCATGTCACTGGCATTTCTTCTGGTCTGTAGGTCTTTCAAAGGGTTCACCTCACTCCCAGCAGTAGAGAGGGGAGGAGCTTCCCACCTCAGTTGCCATTCACTTGGGTTACATGATGACAGCAGGTAAAGGGAGTGGCTGCGCACCTCTGGCACACTTCACCTGCATTCCCATGATGGCACAGGGGTAATGAGAGTGGCTGCTCATGTCAGAAACCTTTCACCTGAGTTCCCCTCTCACTTTTCTTAAATTTCTGTTAGTTGGGGTTTAGGAAAAAAATGGAGTTTGTGACAGAAGAATAAGGCCAATTATTAGAGAACAATAGTTCTGGTAAATATTTTAAAACAATGATAGGATGTGTAATGCAACAATAGGTTCAGAATTTAAAAATAACTGCAAACCAAAGGGAAATTAAGACTAGGACTCACCAACATTTTTTAAGGAGAAAACTCTTTATTGTGGCCCTGAATTTCAATGGCTTCAGTCTATACTTGACTCATTCTAAGGCAGTAACATTTGTCAGTGGAAGGACTTGGCAAGGGAAAATGGCTCATATCATGTCAGAAAGGAAGTAAAGAGAGAAAAAGCCAGAGATAAGAATAAACACTTCCAGTTTTTGCTCCATTATCTCCCTTCTCTGAGCAGGCCCCAAATTACCAGAGCATATTCAGCTATAAACTCATCAGTTTACTAATCCACTGATAAGTATTGCATGCTCATTATTCAATGGATTTCCAAACTATAACAAAATTGAAAGGCAGTTATATTTCACAATTGTATGTTATTATGCAGTACATAACTAATTAAAAATGTCTAAATGATGTTTTTTTCTGTAATTAAGATTTTATTGGTTGTGTTGAGTATCAGGAAAGACATTTCACTTTTTACACAATTCTTAACATGCATACAAAATGTCAAAAAATAAGCCATGTTTATTTTTTAGTTATTCCAATGACTTTATAGCTTCAAATTTGGAGGCAAATTTTCTGTAAGATGATTAACTACCTGTATCTTCAATGCTGATTAAATGTTACTTAAGTCCCACCAACTCACAGTTTTGCATCATGTACACTACATACTAAAATTTTTGATCTTTCACAGAACATTAACAAAATTATGCAAACTGGACTACCATGACCAAAGATGTTACAGAGTGTACATGATTCTGACAAGACAACAATCAGAAGGTGGTTTTCTTTAGGAAACAATCCTATTAAAAACAATATGGGATAGAAGACATTTAAAATATCCAGGACATATTGTATACATGGCTGTAATTCCAAATTGCAATTTAAAATATTTTCTGTTGCAGGGTATAAAACTAACCCCCACCTACAGAATGTTAAGCTGATACCCAAGACAGTCAACAGACTGCTATAATTCAATATCCCACTATTTTCTGGTTCTACCAAAAAATAAGCAACCTGTGAGTGATTTCGCCTCTACTAAAAGAATTTACACTTTAAAAAATGCAATGCTATGGGATTTTCTCCCTTTAAAAAAAGTTTCTAAAGCTGCTAAAAACTTTGCATTTGCAAAATAGTTGATAAAAACATTCTTCTCTATTGTATAAGTTGGGAGACAGGGATCATTGATAAGACAGTGTATGTATGATTAATCAGACTTGGCTTCTTTTTCTTCCCCTTACTCAGAGATTGTACTCTCAATTATAGTTTCTCTATTTTCCACAGGTAAATCTTCCTTCATTTCTTGATTAGTCACTTCAACTTGTTTTCCCTTTGTTCCCCTTAACCCTTTTGTGTTCAGTTCTTTGTGTAAAGATTTGCCTTTTCCTGTAGCCTTTTTTTCATTTTATTCCACTTTTGCAGAGGCAGATTTAATCAACAACCTCATGGATCTCCTCTTGAGCTCCTGCTTTGTTGCCCTTTCAGCTGAGCTGATCTTCCTTTTGAGCATCTTGGTGGTTCTTGGGAAGTGGGTGGAAGCCACTGGCCAAGGCTCTGCACAGGAACCTTGCAGATCCATGCTACTTGGCCACCCAATGCAAGAGATCTCTCCAAGCACTAATGACCCAAAGAACCCAGTTGAGGGCCTGCATCCCTTGACAATGTCCTCCATGAGTCCAACTGAAGGTCTAGAGCTCATGGCAATATTTTATGCAAGTCTGTATCAAGTACCTTCACTGGGAAGTCCAAAAGACCAGGGGTAGAAGCTAAAATTTCTGAGCTAGCAGGGCAAAGGATTTGTGTTACAAGTCTGAGAGATCAGCACTGACAACAGGAAATGATACTCAAAGCAAAGACCGGAGCTCCCCCAAAGAAAGAGTGGCAGGAATCTCTAGTGACAGTATCTGAGCTCCTCTGAAGATGAGAACAGCTGAATTAGTAGCAGAAAACTCAGCTGCAACAAACTTCAGGAAAATCAACAGCATGCAATATTTCCCGCCTGTTCTCTTTTTAAATAATTTTGACATGCTTTGTTCCTTATGCCATCTGAAGAAGTCTGGAATCCTGTTTTCCACAGCAGTTCCACGTGGATAAATTAAGTGTTTTGTTTGGTACCTTAAAGATGACCCATCTTTAGTGAAGGAGCAAGTACCATCAGGGGCAAGTACCATCATGAGCTTTTTGTGCTAGCTGTGCACCCTCTGTTGATGAATATTGGTGGAATAACTAATGCTCAAATTGGAACACCCAGCCGAACTAAGCCAGTGTGGTTCTAGACATGGAAGATCCTGTTCTCTTTTTAAATAATTTTGACAACAATCTTTAGGTGTAACCCTGGTGGGAGCCAGGAATGTGCTCAGCCAAGAGCAAAAACTATTGTGATCTGCCAAGACAGAACATCCTCTTTTAAAATAGACCAATTTCTTATTCAGAACAACAACAAAAATGATTTCACTGGTAAAAACACATGAATTCAAAAGGTCAGTAAATCTTCAGAACTATTACATTGAGTCAGTGTGCCTTTTCAGTTATGTAGCCCATATCATACCACAATAGCATCATCTATTTTTATGGTAACCAAAATTTGTCTAGGGAACTCCAGGTTAGCAAATCATGAAAGGCAATGTCAAAAACATTATCAATTCTCTAAGCCTCATAATCTCTTCCAAACAAACTGCCCATGATCTAAATGCAAATTTCTTGACAGACTAGGAGTTTAAGAACCTTGGGCAGCAAATTGGATCATAAAAAGCCCTAAATTAGTTCATAAAATGCCCAAATGTGATGGAAAAGAAAGAGTTTTTGCATGAATTGCCAATGAGAGTTTTAGGGGTCTCCAAACCTTAGGACAACAGATTCCTAAAAATGTAAGGTTTTAAAATTTTTCTAAAAGCACCAAAAAGCAGTTGACTCTGTCTCAAATGGAAAGAGCTTTGTTCTCTTCCCCCAGGGGCAAAGAGCCTTAGTTTAAACTGTAGCATCATATACACATGAATCCACTAAGGGATGTGAATTTTTTTCTAGCTGTCATACAAGGGCGTGAGTCTGGGCTGCAGTCTGTATTTACCATATACTGATATATGGAACCCCAGGTAGAACAAAGACTCACAGGACACTTGGAAATTTTCTGGAGCAGGAAGAGTTTATTGCCAGGCCTGGTGATGCAGTCCCTTCAGATCAATCCAGAGACTGTGCGCCTTACCGCTCACAGGGACTGGCTTTAACAGCTTGCTGGTGGGTGGGTCTAAGTCATCATCCTCAGGAAACAGAAACTTAAGCCAGGGGACGTCATTCTCAGGAAACAGAAACTTAATCCAGGGGATGGACATCTATCTTGGGGGCGGGAAACAGAAACTTAAACATAAAATGGCGCATAAAGAACAGGATGTTGGTGTGTAGGTTAATTGCAGGCTATAAAAATTAATTGTAGGCTATAACACATACCACCATCAGAAGTACAAGTAAAGCCATGAAAAATGAAAAAGAAAAGACTTTATCCTCACTTTGACTAAATTGGGATGACAGCTAGTCTACCATCCTCAAGTACCGAGAAATACTTCAATTTATAGAAAGGGTAGAACAAAGAGAACACATACAGATGTATATTTAGCTAGACTAATGCATACCAGAAATTTCCAAAAATGTTGAATCCTATTGGCATCAGGGCTGGAGATGGTGTTTACTATTCTCAGTATGAGGAAGCTGGAAACAATGATTATTATATTCAAAACAGTTCCTAATTTTTTTAGGAGTAGGAAGAATTTATTGTGAGAAAGAAAGCTTTTGCGTAAGAAGGACAGAAAGGGACCTGCAAAGTGGGCTTCCCACCAACCCCACTTTTCAAGTGTACTTACTGAGCAAAACCAGGGTTTACTGTGGAACAGAGGTATAAACAATCAAGATTGAATGCATATTTTCTCAGGTAATATTGATTCTATGAAAAATCATAGAAAGAATATGAGGTGGGATAAAGCTATGGTCATCCAATAAGATTACAGCAACTGTAGTTGCTGGGGTAATGTTGATTAAATGAGGATCAAATAGGGGAAGCAAGTCGTGTAGCAAGAGCACATGGGACAGACAAGGACATTTCCTGGAAGGGATGGGTGAAGGAGATTTGGTCCTCCACCCCAAGGTGATTGATGACTGCTTAGAATATCAATCACTGCTGTTCATCCCTGGGAGAATATATGGGTGAGTAGTACCTTTTTACCTGAAGCCTGGACTTCAGTGAATATGCCTCTGGTCATAGTAGTTTTCTGCATTGACCTCTCCAGGTCCCAGCTTAGTCTGACTGCCCATAGTATTTCTACATAGCTTATAATAGTTCCTCCTCTGAAGAAGTAAACCTAACTGCCATGAGAAGGCAAGGGGTGAAGATAGGTCTGGTTTAAATTGTAATTTTTAAAGGCATATATTTCTATCTCTAACTTACAGTTTCATTAAATAAATTGAAAAAAAATCCAAAAAATCCTTTTCTATGTTTTTATTTTCAGAAATGTTCTTTAAGTTTTATCATTGTGTTTTCTTCTCAATAGTTATATTATTCATGTGTTCTTGCATACATGTAACATTTTTCATCATAACCTTTAACATAATTGAACAAGTTACCTTATTTTTAAAATGTTTTTAGTTTTATTGTATAATTGGCAAAGAAATGCAGTATGTACTTAAGGTAATATGATGTTGTGTTACACATATACCTGGTTTAATAATCACCACTCCCAAGTTAATTAACATACTCATCACCTTACATAGTAACTTTTTCTGTTTTTATGGTAACACTTAAGATTAATTTTCTTAGAAAATTTCAATATATTGTTATTAAATATAGTCAGCATACCGTACATTAGATTTCCAGACTGAATTCATTATGCATATAGAATGAATATTTTTACCATTTGACTAATAGCTCCCTATTTTTTCCACTTCTGACCTTGGTAAATATTATTCAACTCTTTGTGTTTGTGAGTTCAACATTTTTAGAATCCAGACATAAGACTGTTAGGTAATGGTGGCATGAGGCAACACTTGGAGACTAAATCTGTGGGAAAGATCAGATTTTATTCATCTTCATACAGGTAGGCTGACATTGGTGTAACTTCAGCAGCTATCTGGAGGGGAGTCTAAATATATGTAGAGTTTTGGGGTCTCAGCCTCAAAAAGTCCAGATGAAGTGTTTGAAGTTGAAGTACACAAACAATCAGCACAGTTGTGTAAGTAAGTCTGGTGCCAGGAAGATATCATATCTGGTCCTAAATTTCTTTATTGCCCCTACTTCTTGCTTTCCAGGTGCAACTGGTTACCCATTTTTTATAAGGGTAGATATCAAGTCTCTCATGTCAGGTCTCACAAAGACATACCATGCAATACTTTTCTTCTTTGGTTTGTTTCATCAAGTATAATATTCATGAAAACATGGATAAAATTAGAGCACATTATAATGAGTGATATCAAAGTTAACTTAAAATCTCAGTATCATCATTAGAAATATCTACCATATCTGAATCTGGTACTGACATTTTGCCCACTGTGATTTTTACCTTTTAGCATGCTTTGTAAATTTTTGTTGAAAGCTAGATGATGTATTGGATAAAAGTAGCTGAGGATGATGGGATTTGAGTGTGAAGCTTTGTTAATATGACTAGCAGTTGTGTTGTGTTTAGAGCTTTCACAAGCTGTAGTGTCCACATCTAAAATTACTCTGGTTTTACTTGTTTTACGTTTTCTATTGCCTATAAAGTTGGACACTTATAGCTCTTTTAATTGTGATCTCAGTTATTATAAATAATTCCTATTATTATAGAGGGAAAATATATAATCACATGATTGGGTCTTACTCTTTCGATATCTGTTAGTATTTATTTTTTGTAGTCGGGTGTGTCTGTGTTTGATGCATATATATTTATGATTGTTATCTCTTCTTCTTGGATTATTTCCTTAACCAGTATGCAGTAACATTTTTTGTCTCTTTTAATCAGTTTTGACTTAAAGTTTACTTTGTCTGCAAATAGAATAGCTACACCTACTTTTTTTCTGGGTTTCTGTGGAATGGAGGATTGTTTTGTATCATTTGAACTTTAGTCTATGAATTCCTTTTTGTGTTAAATGTGTTTCTTCAATACAGCATACTGTTGGATCTTTATTCTTGATTCATTTTGCCAGTCTGTTTCTTTCAATTGGTAAGTTGAGATCATTTACATTGATGATTATAACTGTTATGCAATGACTTGTCTTTTTCATGTTATTTTCCTATATTTGTTTCCTGTCTTTCTCCTGTTTAATTGCTTTCCAACCATGGCAGCTTTTTTCTGTTGGTATTCTTTTGTTTCTCGTCTTTGTTATCTCTTTCTAATATACCCTTCAGGGCATTCTGCAGAGCTGGTTGGGTTGTCATAAAGTTTTCCAGTTGTTCTTTGCTACAGAAATATAAAACTCCACTGATTTTGAAAAAATGGTTTTGTAATGTACATCAATCTGGGCTGAAGACTGTTTTCTTTTAGGGATTGATATACCTCAATCCAAACTCTTATTTGAGAATTTCTTTTGAGAAGTTTGCTGTGATTCTGATGGGCTTTCATTTATAGGTGAATTGTTTCTTCTCTCTAGCTGCTTTTAATATTTTGTTCTTGTGTTGAATTTCTGGAATCTTGATTATTATACACCTTGGTAGAGATTTACTTTGGTCATTGCTGTTTGGAGTTCTACGTGCCTCATTTATTTGTGTGTCAGTGTATCCATGTTTGGAAAGTTTTCTGCCTTTGTTTCTATGAAGAGGTTGTTAATGGCTTTTGCACTGTCTCCAGCTCTCTCACTAACTCCAATCAATCTTATATTGTTCTTCTTCACTTCATTTTATAGCTGTTGGTTTTATTTTTCACGATTTCTTGTTATTTTTAAGAGATCTTTTCTGGTAGCTAGTCACAATCATGTCTTCTAGATCTGATATTATATCCTTACCTTCATTTGATCTGTTGTGTATGCTTTCAATGGAGTTTTAGTCTCCTGGAATTCTCTTTGGATTTGTCTCATTGATTCTATTTCATTTTTATGTTGGACATTCATGATTTCCATTGTTTTCCTGAGCTCTTCTATTTTTTACCTGTGTCTGTTTTTACCTGTGTCTGTGTCTGTTTTGATCAACATTTCTTTTTGCAGATTAGAGATTATTATTTTTGTGACCTCTTCAATTCATCTTTTCACTTCTGTTGCTATCATTCTAGAGAGTTCTAGTGGTTGACTTCCACTTTCCTCTGTCTTTTTCATGCTCTGGATTTATCCTGGATAGTCAGGAAATTTGGGGTTGCACTGTGCTATTTAGTCTTATCATTTTCTATTTTCTATTTTATTTTGTTTTCTGTGTTGATGTTTGTTAGTTTCTTGTGTTTTATCCATGATGTCAAGGCTTTCCTAGGAAATGTCTGTTCCTCAGGATGTCTTCTAGATATAGATGGTTCTTGGTCTTTATGTCTATCCCAAGAACCTACTTTCCCAATATATTAAGAATGTGACGTTCTTATCTATTTGACTTAGGGACCATTCTTTCATACTGGAGTGTAGTGATGATTATGAACTTTTACAATTGCAGTGCTGTCATATAGGGTAGAATAACTGATTGTAACAGGTATGATATCATAGTTGAAGTAGTACAATTAGAAATAACAATAGATTCAAGCACAGCCAGACTCCTGAAAAACTTTGGTGACTATTAGTCTGATATCTTTAGCCATAGGAGCAAGTTATACAGTTATACATTATAGGCCAGCTTATACCAAGAACTTGTATGCAATGATTTTTTCACTTAGTAGAGTGATTTTTACACTTTTGTGTGGTTGGTTTAAGTGGGATAATGTGTAGAGTGGAGTGATGAATGAGGTTAAGTATAGTAGAAGTGAAGTTGGAGGGCATAGGTTGATCATTCCCAAATTTTGGGTAATTTTAGGACACAAGAGGAAAGGATTGGAAGAGAAAGCCTAAGAGTGTTGAAGTGAACCAGAAAAAGAAGAAATGTTTACTCAAGTGAAAGTGTCATAAAATCAAGTGAAGTAATTGATGAAAGAGAGGAAGAGCATGAGTAGAATAGAACAAAAAGAAAGGTTACAGATCTAAATCATGAAATAAAGAGAAAAGAAAAGGAAAACAGAAATAAAAAACCAAGTAACAACAGCAACCACACACATCAAGAAAATAATAAACATACAAAAAGAGAAACAAAACAATATAGAGAAAAAGAGAGAGCAAGAGAAAAAAGTCTCTAATCTATTACAAAGAGGAAAACCAATCAGCCAGAAAAAAATAAAAGTAGTGAAATTTCTCTAGTGTCTACTGTTCTGTGGAAGGTCCTAGTTGAATTCCAGAAATGTGTACCCTAGCCAAGATTACAGGTGGATTTGTGCTGGGTCTGATCTTGGTCTCTGGCTTTAGGCAATGGAATTAGTTTTCTGTGGTTGGAGTTCTCCCCAGTCATATAAAAAAGAAAAAATAAAGAGGAAAAAAATATGAGACAGTCCTATTAACTCACTTCAATTCCCCATGTCTTTGTGCCCAAGCACAATACAGAGTCACCTAACTTACCACCTGTTGGCTCATATTGTTACTGGTGCTTCAGTCTCTTCTATGCCACTAGTCTTGCCTGTTTGTTGTGTTTCCTAGCTAGGAGCCCTACTATGTTGATGGTGTTCCTGTTGGCCTCTGGACCCTGCAGATGGAGGGTGGGAGACCCCAGCTGGTATTCAGTCTTAAGGATTCTTCTCACCAGTTGCCGCAAGTTCTTGCCAGTGGAATAAGGGAAGAAACGTTTGCCAAGATTCTTCAAATGGTTCACCTCAGGTCCTGCCAGTGGAGGGATAGAGGAGCCAATCTCTGGTCTTTTATACAGTCTGATGTTTCATAGAGATGTTCCCTGACTTTCAGTGTTGCAATTTATGATGGTTTATCTTTACAGTTGTATGAAAATATGTATTTAGTAGAAACCATAATTTTGAGTTTCAATTGTAATTTTTTACAGACTGAATATATGTAATATATTACAGCAAGCCTCAATTTGCAGTCAGCTACATGATCAAAACAATAAACAACTGATATTGCATAATATCCTGTATTGCTAAACTATGATGCTAAGTAAGTTACCAGAATATAATTCAGTCTTAAATCATGAACCATCTGTATCCCACTATTCCATTTTAAAGGTCCTAAGTAGAGTGATGCTGGATATTTCTTTTACCACAGTTTGTTAAATTTTGACAATGTTTATTTAAAAATTTATTATATAATCTGAATAAAATAGTTCTCTATTGTACACTAATTTTAGTACCAAACTTCACCTCATCTTTAAGTCTCATCCTAGTTAGCCATTACTACTGAACCCTTAGTGTCCTTTCATCTACAAGTGAGAAAATATCATTTTATTCTCTGATACTTTAAAATGTGACACAGAAAGATTGTGAAGATTGTGGGGTTTTTAATTCAGCTTGCCAATATCAGGGTTACACGTTGATTTCTCTACAATGATATTAGCTATTTTATCATGGTTTAATGATGATAGTTTCAGATAATTCATTGCATTTTAAAATTTCAAGACCAAAATAACGAGGCAGTAGTTTGTAACTTATCTGACAATGTACTTTTTGTTATACTGGAAGAAAATATTTCCCTGAACAGTACACATTTGAAGATCTCTCCAAATTTTTTCTTTAATTATGATTTTATCACATATTTGATCAGAGAAACTAGATGAGTATCTGGCATTTTTAAACTCTAACATAGTAGTGGTCTCTTCCAAAAAAGAAATGAAATTGAGATAATGGTTGTTGGGTAAGCACAATAGAATGCCTCAGATTAGCTACACAACCTTCTTATACATCCTGCAGCTTGTCTTAAAATTTCTAAAAGTTATTTTATCTGTATTCAATTTATTTTTTTCCTCAATGAAAGACACAATTCCAATAATATAACCAGTCTTTGAAAGCTGAAACATAATGTAATTCAGGTAAATAAGCTTGAAATATTATTTCCTCAAAAAAGTTACATTGTTGCATCAGAAATTTAATCTTTCATTTAATCTTTATTCTGTCTTTTTTTTAGTTTTGCTGAATTCCTTTCATATCTTTCCAAATCTTTGATGAATGACTTTACTAGGAAAATTAAGGCATTATAAGTTACATTAATCATGAAGTCTGAACAAGTGTTTACCATTTTTTATCATGAACTGTGAAATAGAAAGGTGTAAATTTATGGAATTCTAATGCAATCTGAGTTTTATGAAGTCTTCAAAGTAAGGTCATTTCTTTGCATATGTATATACATGATAACTGAGACTTGTTTAATGGAAAGGTGACCTTTACACACATTATTTTATATCTTGCTATGTGATATATGTGACTCCTTTTGAATTTATGATACTTTTTATTATGTTTACCTAAGGAGTTCTTTCTGAAAACCCTATTTATTGCTATCAGAAAGAGAAAATTTCTGGAAATGTTTAAAGAAGATAGTACTTCTCATAAGAATCATTTAATAAATAATCTTAAGTAGTCCCACTGGGGTTTGGTATTTCCTTTAAAAATGGCTTACAGTCAAAAATATTCCAGATCAATTATTGACTAAAAGAATTGGATGATACAAGACAAAAATGGTGCCAAAAATTTGTTTGATCATTTTTTCACATTTTTGTCCCTAAAATAAAAACAGCTAGCATACTAGATGTCATTTCCAGTCCATGCTATGCATTATAGTCCCAGTTTGGTTCTGTGGAACGGAGAATAGAATAGCTGGTTCAGCGTGGTTTCCTTATCTTTTTAAAGCATATTGTTCATCTGCCTAGTTTTTAGCATCTTGTAGGATTCTCTTTTGTCTGTGGTGTGGTAAGTGGCCAAGATGAATTGTAAATCTCAAGATGATAAGTCAAAAGCAAGGGTCAAAGTTTGGAACACAACTGCAAACTTTCTAGGGTCTTCTGACAGTTGACCTCATCATTCCTTGCACTGTTGGACACCTGCAACTGAAAAAGAGATCTTTACTCGAATATTTCCTTCCACCCCTTGGTTTTCTCTTATGGACAGGACAATTTGTGAGCCAGAGTAGTAAGAAGAATCACTTCAGTTTCAACCTACAGGGTTTAAAGCTGTGTGTACTCAGTGGGGTTTAGGGCTGCCTAACAAGGCTGCTGAGGAAGCCGAGGAATGTTGGTTTCCTCTGGGTCGATAGGTTTTAATGGAGTTCTTTGGTTACTTGGAGATGATGGACCTGATTTGTTGGTCTGAGCATTATGAGGGGGAGTTCAGGTAGGCCCCTTAGTGTGACTATTCTTTCCAGATGGAACTAAAGTACCAAGATCCCCCTGAGAGATAAATGGGGATATTAGAGTAGGGTCGTCTTTGTCTTAATCATGGCTTGCCCAAAGTAACATAGTTCTTGAGAAGTACCTTTGACAGAGTCACAAAAGCCTGAACATAAGGCATTTCACTTCACCTTTTATGTTTCAAGTAGAAGCACTGAAACTGGAGAATAATATCATAGTACAATCCCTTACCCTCCTTTTGCCATCTCCCAGCATTGAACTCAAACTGTATTTCAGTAATAGATAAGCTATTCTTGCTTTAAATTTTCAGAATTAACCCTGTTTCATTCATCAAGGATATGACCTAGTGGTGAAGTCGGTGAAATCTGTGTGATGAGGAGATCCAATAGATTTCCCCATCTGCTTGAGTTGGGATCTATAGAGAAAAGGAGACAACAAGGCCTTTTGTCCTTAATGTTTTGCCCAATGCATAATAAGGAGACTCAAAGTTGACAACTTTCCCCTTGTGACACTTTACACATCCTAGACAAACATCTCTATCCAAACCTTAGGGTGATGGCAGAAGAAAGTGCTTGTCACCATATTGCAATCCATTAAGTCTTTGGGGACATGGGGGCTGGGCTATCTGTTGGCCTGCCAATTCCAAATTCCCATGAGGTAATGGCAGAATTTTCCCAAGCAAAGTTCTTTTAACCACAAAGTCAAACTTCTCGATGGCCCAACTTGTATTTGTCCTAAGCCTTTTGATGGCCTAGTTGGTATTCCAAGACTCTTAATAAGTCTACTTTGCCAAAGTGAAACCATGTGGGAAAGCAATCTCTTGCATTTACTCTGATAGATAAAAGTACTCAGAACTGGGATGACTTTTTCATATATTCACAGTTACTTTAATTAGCTTTTAAATATTAAATGCTGTTCCATTCAGGAATCAGGCATAGGTCTTTAATTTATTGGCACCTGTACAGGGAAGCACAAAAGCCATAAGATGATGGCCTCAGGCAGGATCTTGGACCAGACATCACAGTGTTATTGGTGCTAGGATCTGGCCAAAAGTTGTTTGCATGTCTTGCTGGAGCTGAGTAAGATGGTTATGCCCTGCCCAGATGGAAACAGGCCTCTAACATGTACCTGCATACACCCCACCATAGGCACCTGCACTTGCCCAGGCTGCACTGCCTAAAAGTTTACAGGCCACACCAAAATGTTCATTTTATTTTTTGCTGACTGAGCCAAAATGTTATCTCCTGGCTAGTTATGAAAAATACTGGGTGGTTTCTTTAAAAATGTCTTACCAATCAAAAGTATTCCAGGTGCTTCTTGTGCCAAACAAATTGAATGAGACAAGCCAAAAATGGTGCCAAAAGTCTACTTGAAAACTGCAAGGTGAAGGGGTACAGGAAAAAACAGCTCTCTAGAGTGAAATTGGGTTGATCAAAAGAAAGAATAAAAGCAAAAATAAAATGCCCTCTGTGTTCTGCAAACACAGAGTAGGATATTGTGAGGACTCATGATTTCAGGTTCTTCCTGGCACCTGCATCTTTAATAAAGTCCCCATTTCGTGGGAACCCTTGAGATGTTCCACATGTAGAGTCCTGAGAATTATTTGGCAATGTGCTGGGATCTTGTAATTGACAAATCCTGCTTATTTCCCTAGTCAGTTTTGTCACACCCTATTTCCTATATCACATGTTTTCTGATTCATCAAAGTAACACAAATTTTACATTATTTCTGCAAAAATACTAATTTTCACAACATATTGAATGTTAGAATGTAATTGATTAAATTTAGCATATCTATTTCCTTTTTGCTATCAGGTGAGTAGCATACTCATATGTAGAAAGAAACAATTAGTAACATTTTAATTACATTTATGCTTATGTTACATGAATTGTTGAAATGTGAGAATGAGAGGATTTTGAATCTTTAGAAAAATTGATTACAACAAATTAATAGGTAATGTCAGCAAAATGGCAACTGGGAAGCTCCAAGGCCTTATTTCTTCATGGAAACTATTAAAAAACAAAAAATAAACAAACAAACAAACAAAAAATCAGAATCTGTCTAGAAAAGCCTTATGAGCTGTCTTAGTTACTTTTCACTTGTTGCTGAGACAAAATACCTGATGCCCAAAATCAAGGAAGGAAAGGTTTATTTCTTACAGTTCTTGGGGGTTTCTGTCCATACTCAATTGGCTCCAAAGCAGCATGGTGTACTGGGCCAGCCATTCATGGCAGCCGCCAAACAACAAGGCAAACCGGCAAGACAGAGAGCAAGACATTCTTTCCTCTCCCCCTTACTCTGTATGTTGGCTCCACCCCTGGGTAAGTGCAACACTCACATCACCAATCCCAGTGCCAGACAACAGACCAATCACAAATGCCAGACTCAGCCCTGTCCATGCCACGATTACATGAGACTTTGGGGGAATACAGGATCAAACTCATACATGAGCTGTGTAAATCAGTCAAACTTCCACAATCATGTGAGAATTTGAACAAGAAAAAGCCACATACATAATAGAAATTCTATAGAATATTTACTCTCAATTCCTCTACTGCTTTAGATGGCATGGAACTTCAATTCATAATTCTCAACCTTAAACTAGAGAGGGAAGGTCAGGTATCATATAGGGAACAGAGAAAATCTTACATGCAGCATTGTAGTTTATATAAGAGTTTCCCAAAAGACTGGCATATGTCTCATCTAGATGGATATCAGGCAGGGAATAGAAGCAGTCATTGCTCATTGCTTCAGGGGAATCACAGACTCACAGATATCTGTGACAAGAGGTGATGTGGAGTGCCTTATTTACTTTTCTTGCTTTGCTGAGATGAAATGTTTAACACCTAAATTTACATGAGGAAAGGTTTCTTTTACCTCACAGTTGTAGTTTCAGTTCAAAAATGGTTGGCTTCAAGGCAAGGTGGCATGGTAGAGGGGCTTTACAGAGGAGAAAAAGTTCATAGCAGGCAGGAAACAGCAAAAACAAGTAAGCAACTAGTGAGCAACAAAGACAAATCACTTTCTGCCCCGTATACCTTATCCAGGCTTCCTTCCCTTAGGGTGGGTAGCACTCACACTCTTAATTCTAGGGCCATTAATCCTAACATTATATCATGAATCAATCCAAGCATAATATATTTTACATCCAGTCACCTCTGAGAAAGCTCCACTTATTACCAAATGAGGCTTTGGGGAGACACCTAGACACAAAACAGAACATTATGCACTTGGTCCCCCAAAGACTAATGCACATCCCTTCATGCAAAACGCATTTAGTCCATCTCCAAGAATTCCCAAAGGCCTCAACATTTCAGCATTGTTGAAAATTCCAAATTCAAAATTTCCTCAGAGAGTTAAGGCAAATTCTTGGCTACAATCCCCTGCACAAATGAATAGAAAGTTAAAAGAAAGTTAAACACTTCCAACATTCAATGGCAGAAGACATGTATTCCAAAAGGTACAAAGAGAGGGAAAGAAATAAAGGGTAACAAAATGAGTCCATACTGCAATAAGGCTAATATTAAGTCCTATAATTACATGTGCAAAATCCTTAGCTATCCTTGAATTATTTTGCAGATGATTCAAATTCCTGTCTTCTTCAAAATTCTGGTGTCTCAATTTCACTATTGCCTTTACACTCATAACTTCACACTGCCCTCCCAGGGACACAATGCCTTGCTCCACAGTCCTTCTTTTAAAATTTGGATGGAAGTTTCCTAATGCCATAATCCTTGAATTCTGCATGCACCATGTGGATGAGGCAAGGGTCTGTCATTAGCTACAGCAGTAGCCTGACTTCCTTCTCTCTCGGATGTAGGTGTTGAGTGCTTGGATTGCTGAGTGCTCTGAACCCAATTCCAAGCAACATATTCTGTATGCCACTGCCATTCTGAAACATGGTGCACTGGTGCTCCCCAGCAAAAGCTGGAGTCCTGCTATTTCTTGTGATGTTCTCAGGCCATCTTTTCTATTGTCTTCTGAAATACTTGAGTTTTTCTTGCTAGTATTTTCAGCTGCCATTTTTTCTTCTTTTCCATCTTTGCAGGAAGCAACTTTACCAGAGCTTCTTTGCTCTCCAAACTCAAAACTTTTAAAATAATTCTGTTGGACTCTGCTCTTGATTCTCATCACAAATCTGATTGAAATGCCCTAAGCATAGCCATGCAATGGCCTCAATGTTGGACCATATTGAAATTTCTTCTGCAAGGTTAAACTTTCCACCATGCTTGTTCTCAGTCTCAGGCAAAGTCTCTGAAAAAAAAGCAAAACACAGACAATCCTTCTACCGGATCATAACACACAGCATCTGTAATGCAATAGCCAATTGAGACCTTCTACCCAGCAGAAATTTCCTAAGCAAGGTCTTTACTGGCATCATTTTTATCAGTAGTCTGTTTGTCTGAACTCTGTCCAGAATCTCCCATCTGGTAGACTAAAGATTCCCAGGCCTAGTTTATCACGTGGCATCTCTAAACATTTCCATACTCTTCCCACAAGCCAGTTTTAAAGGCACCTGAAACATGGTCAAGTACAGTGACAGCAGTAACCCCACTTCTCTTGTGCATAATTATGTTTTTGTAACTTTTCTCATTGCTGAGACAGAATACCCAAAACCCAAAGTTAAAGGAGTAAAGGTTTACTGTGGAAATCAATGTGGATATTCATAAAAAAACTAGGATTACAGGTTCCATTTGACCCAGCTATTCCCCTTCTGAGTACTTTCCCAGAAGAATTAAAAACATCAAACCATAGAGATATATGTGTACCTATGTTTATAGCTGCACAATTTGTTGCAGTCAAATCTTGGAAACAACCCAAATGCCCATCAATTGAGGAATGAATAAAAAAGATGTGATATTTTTATACAATGGAATACCACTCATTCATAAATAATGATAAATGTGAGGCTTTCATAGGTAAATGGATACAGCTAGAAATCATAAGTGAAATAAATTAGACTTGCATGTGTAAACCCTGCATTGTCTCGCTAGTGTAAGAAACTAAAAGAATAAATAAGATCTAAAAGTTACAATATATATGGTAAAAGGGAAAGAAAATGATCAAAGGTAAATTAGACTGATCAATCTTGCAAACCTATATCTGGTAGCCTGAGTAACTATTCTGAAGATAACAATATGCAATATAACAACCATTTGTTTTGAAATTTTATATTGCTATTGAGATTCTGTTGTTGTTGTCATTTTGCTGTTGTTTTTTGATGGTTTACTTCTTGATTTTTTGGTATTTTTCTCTTTAAAATAATAAGAGGAGGACAGTTCATTTAGCTCACAAATTGTAGTGATTTTAGTCCATAGTTGACTGGCTTCAAGGCAGGGTTACATGGCAGAGGGACATTATAGAGGAAAAACAATTCATGGCAGGTAGAAGACATATACGACAAGCAAGGGACTAATGAGTGACAAAGACAAGACTCTTTCTGTACCTTATATCTAAAGTATACATCCTAAGGGCAAATACCACTCACACCCTTAATCTTAGTGCTCTGCCTTTAATAGTAGCATTGCATCATGCATCAATTCCAGTATCACACACTATAAATCCCGCCACTGCTGAAAAATCCCCACCTATGACATTATGAGGCTTTGAGTGGGGAACATCTAGACGTAAGTCATAACATGGAGATATATAATAGAGCTTTTAAAATCACAAAGAAATGCAGAGTCAAGAACATTTAGGAAATTAAGACATTTAAAAGCAGTCATGTCAAAAAAGAAAAGAAAAGAAAAGAAATGAAAAAGGTCACACTGGGCCAGGCCAAATAAATTTCATGAAAGACCTGAAAAAACATTAAGATATCAAGTCAAATTGAGTCATAGTCTCAAAACACTTGCCTGTTGTTTAGAAAGAGAGTGCCTCAGCACAGTTATTCTACAAAGACTGAGAAAAGTAGCAATTTGCTTATATCTAAAAATCAAAATATATAGAATACATATAAATAATAAAAGTATGTTTCATGACACTAAATTTGACAGTCATTGGACATAGCACCTAAAACTCAATTAACAAATAATAGATAAATCAAATGTTACCAAAGTTAAACTTATCAAATAGAATAAAGTAGAAATTCAGAGAATTGGATAAAATATACATAAATTTGTATTGGATAGGAGTAATATTCAAAATACACAAATTCCCACAATGAACAAAAATCATTTCAAGTAGGCAAAGAATTTGAAGTCTTTTGTCTAAAGAAGAAGCACAACTGTCCAGCAATCATATCGAAAGATACAAAATAACTCTAACCACCAGAAAATGAAAAATCAAAACAGTCAGGTATTGTTTTCCACTCACAAGGGTGCATATGATAAATAAACAATCAAAAATAGAAAATAACAACTGTTGACAAGAAAGAGGAACCTTTCCCTGGAATCCTTGTACTTTGCAGGAATAAATGTAAATGGTATAGCCACAATGCAAATACTATGATTGCACCCCAGAAAATTAAACTTAGAAGTAATATGTCATAGTCATCCTACTTATAGGCCTGTACTCAAAAGAATCGGAGCCTGCAATTTGAATATTAGTTCAGTTAGAAACAGCAAAGCTGATGAAGTCACTCTCTTCTATGCATCTAATTGCAAGCAGCACCTTATTGCCATTCATCTTTCCATTGTCCTAAGAGAGGCAGAAAATAAAATAACAAAAAGTCATCTCTGATAATCTAGGCAATAACACATGGACTTAGGATTTTCTAACCTGACCTTCAGTTACCTTCACCCTACTCCTAACTCATTAAGGATTTATAAATATGTACTGCATTTGACACTTGTCATTAAGATCAGAATGAATTCTGGGACAATCATGAGTGTTGAAGGCACTTGATATAATGCAGCATCCTGTCAATCATTCCTGCCACTCACACTTAGGGATTAATAGGAAGATACCTGCACTGATGTGCATATTCTTCAAATTTTGGAAACCTTATTTGGAAGCTGTTATTACTGCCGCTGTATTTTATGAACTGTGTTCAGTGTTCTTGTTTTTCTGTCATTCCAGCATCATTTTTCTGTCTGTGGTTTATCTTATTGGTGACACAGATATGCCCTGGAGCACAACTTCCCATGGTCTTCAGTAAATGCAGCTGCTTACCACTTGTTACCTGATGTACACTTGTAATAAATTCCTTGCTGTACACGAAAGCCTGATCTATACCTGCCCATCCCACAGTAATAGTATTAGTACACATGAATTTATAGTAACACTGGCCATAATAGCCAAAATGTGGGTACAATCCAAGTGCACATCAATGGAAAAGTGGAAAATCAGAGTGTTCACTATTCATGGAATAGAATATTATTCAGATTTTAAAGCAGTAAAATTCTGACACCTACTATGGTTTGGCTTAATCTTGAAGACATTATGGTCAATGTAATAACCCAGAAACAGAAGAACAAATTTTATATGGTTTGCTAATATGAGGTATCTGGAATAGATAAATTGTTAGGAATGGAAAATAGAAAAGAGGTTACCATATTCTGGAGGGAGGGTACAGTGGGACATTATTGTTTAGTGAGTATGAATTTTCAGTTAAGAATATAAAAAGTTCTGAAGTTGAGTGTTGGTGATAATTGCACAACACTGTAAATATGCTTAATGTTACTGAATGTTACACTTGTCAATAGTTAAAATGATAAGACTGTGTTATGTATATTTTACCAAAATTAAGAGGCAATGAAAAAGTAACTAAAACTTGCTGATATGAGTCAGACAACTGTATAGATTGGAACAAAGTGAGAATATGTGAATTTTCACATTCCCAATGACTTGTAATGTCTATAATATCTGGTCTACTAAAGTTAAACCAAACACTAGAAATTATGCATCATTAATTATCAATAATTTAGCCACAGACATCAGACAAGTGGTGGAAATACAAAAAATATATTTGAGAAAGGAAGGAATCAAGCTATACTTATACACAGATGACACGAGCCTTTACATACAAAACCCAAATATTTCCATCAAAAAGTCTAATAAATTCAGCAAGGTAGCAGGATCCAAAATCAACACACACAAATTAATAGCATTCCTACACACTAAAAATGAACACATCTAGAAAGAAACTAGAAAAACACTTTTTACAATGGCTTCAGTGAAGGTAAATACTTATGTGTGAGCCTAACAAAGTGAAATAATTATATGACAAAGACTCCAGTACTCTGAAAAAAAGATCAAAAAAGACATCAGAAAGTGAAAAATATATCCATTTTTTCTGAACAAGCAGAACCAATATTGTCAAAAGGCCATACTACCTAAACTAGTATGTAGATTTGTTACAGTCTCAATCAAAATAGGAACAGAATTCCTCACAGAACTACAGAAACAATCCTAAAATTTACATTAAACCAGATGAAAACCAGAACACTAAAGTAAGCCTGAGAAACAAAAACAAAGCAGAAGTTACCAAAATCCCAGATTTTAAGTTATATGACAATGCTACATTGATTAAAAACATGGTGATATGGGAAAAAAGCAGATATACAGATCATTAAAACAGAATAGAGGATATAGAAGCAAGTACAGGTACATTCTGCAGTCTGAATTTTTACAAAGGAACCAAAAGCATGCACTGGAAGAAAGATCATATCGATAAAAAAAAAGATGTGGGGAAATGACTATTCATATTCAGAAGACTGGATCTAGACCCATATTTCTTGTCATATTATAAACTATAATCAAAATGGATTAGAGATCTAAATATTAAAACAGAAACACTTAACCTCGTGAAAGATAAAATAGGTAAAACTCTTGAAGATATATGCCTAACATATTCTTTCCAAACAGAACAGCAATTGTACAAGAAATAACATCAAGGATCAACAAATGGAAACATATCAAATTAGAAAGCTTCTGCACAGCAAAGGAAACAGTCAACAGACTGAGGAAACTACCAAAAGAATAGAAAAATAATTTGCTCATCACTCCTTGGGCAGAGAACTAGTATCTAGTATGTATAAAGAATTCAAGAAAATTTGACTCCCCAAAATAAAAGACCAAATCCAAAAATGGAATAATGAATTGAACTACAAATGGCCAATGGATATATAGAAAAAGTTCAGCATTACTGGCTATTAGGGAAATGCAAAGTAAGGCAACATTGAAATTTTACTTCATTCAAGAAATAATGTCCAATGGATTTTTGGGGGTCTTCTATGTAGAGTATCATGTCATCTGCAAATAATGATAACTTCACTTCTTCTTTTTCTATCCTTATTCCATTCATTTCTTTCACTTGTCTAATTGCTCTGGCTAATATTTCCAGAACTATATTGAATAGGAGTGGTGATAATGGACATCCTTGTCTTGTTCCCGATTTTAGGTTGAAAGTTTTCAGTATTTCTCCATTTAGTAAGATGCTGGCTGTTGGTTTATGATATACGACTTTTATCAGGTTGAGGTAGAGACCATCTATTCCGATTTTCTGTAGGGTTTTTATCATGAATGGGTGTTGGATTTTGTCAAAAGCTTTTTCTGCATCTACTGAGATGATCATGTGGTTCTTGTCTTTGGCCCTGTTGACATGGTATATTACATTTATTGATTTGGGTATGTTGAACCATCCCTGCATTCCTGGGATGAATCCCACTTGATCATGGTGTATTGTCTTTCTGATAACTTTCTGTATTCTATTTGCTAGTATTTTATTGAGGATTTTTGTGTCTATGTTCATTAGGCAGATTGGTCTATAATTTTTTGGGGGGTTGGGTCTTTCTCTGGTTTTGGTATCAGGGTAATGCTTCCCTCCAGGAATGAGTTAGAGAAACTTACTTCCCTTTCAATTTCATTGAAGAGTTTGAGGAGTGTTGACATTGAGTCTTCCCTAAATTTCTGATAGAATTCAGTGGTGAATCCATCAGGGCCTGGGCTTTTCCTTGTTGGTAGGGTCTTAATTACATTTTCAATTTCATTAGCTGAAATTGGGTTATTCAGCAGCTTTACATCTTCTTGATTCAGCTTTGGCAATTCATAGGTTTCTAGGAATCTGTCCATTTCTTCTGTATTATTGAATCTATGTGAGTAAAGGTTTTCGAAGTAGGTGTTGATGATCTTCTGTATTTCCACAGGGTCAGTAGTGATTTTACCCTTTTCATTTCTTATTGCATGAATCTGAGATTTTTCTTTCTTCTTTTTGATAAAGTTGGCTAGGGGTTTTTCAATTTTATTTACTCTTTGAAAGAACCAACTCTTCGATTCATTAATTCTTTGTATTGTTTTCTTAGTTTCAATTGCATTAATTTCTGCTCTAATCCTAATAATTTCCTCCCTTCTTTGGAGTTTGGACTTGACTTTCTCTTCTTTTTCTAGAAGTTTGAGGTACATCATTAGGTTGTTTATGTGTGTTCTTTCCATTTTTCTGATGTGGTAGTTTAGTGCTATAAATTTCCCTCTGAGGACTGCTTTCATTGTGTCCCACAGGTTCCGATAATTTGTATTTACATTTTCATTCAATTGTAGATATTGTTTGATTTCTTCTTTAATTTCTTCTGTGACCCATTGGTTATTTAGGAGAGTATTATTTAATTTCCATGTGTTTATGGGGTTCTTGTAGATTTTTTTGTCATTCATTTCCAATTTTACTGAGCTATGGTCTGATAATATGCATGGAATTATTTCAGTTCCTTTACATATACTTAAGCATGTTTTGTGGACCAGTATATGATCTATTTTGGAGAATGACCCTTGTGCAGCTGAGAAGAATGTGTATTCCCATGTTGATGGGTGGAATACTCAGTACACATCTACTAGGTCCATTTGTTCACAAGTTTGATTGAGTTCTGTTATTTCTTTGCTGATTTTTTGTTTGGTTGATCTGTCTCTCTGTGACAGTGGGGTGTTACGATCCCCTGTTATAACTGTATTATTGTTTATTTGACTTTTCATGTCTACTAGGAATTGTGTTACATAGTTGGGTGCTCCCATATCCGGTGCATATATATTTATGATTGTAATCTCTTCCTCTTGAAGTTTTCCCCTAACAATATTGTAGTGATCTTCTTTATCTCTTTTGATCATTTTCAGTTTTGTAGTTCACATTGTCTCCAAACATAATAGACTCAGGGGAAAAAAAAGAAATAATGTCTATCATCAAGGCATTAAATAAATTCTGTTGTGGCAGAGGGGAAAAATTACTTCTTTATTGTTGCTGGAAATGTAAACTAGCACAATCACCATGGAAATCATTGTGCAGATTCCTCAAAAAATGTGGTTGAGGAAATTCCATTAGACCAAGGTTTTCCCCTTCTAGGTATCTTTTTAAAATAATTAAAGACAGTAATAGAGTGATGCATCCATTTAAATATTTATACCTGCTCAACTCAAAATAAATTTTCAAAGTGGCCTATATGTGCATCAACAAACCAATAGATAAAGAAAATATGTTATTTATACACAATAGAGTAATCTAAAGAAAGATAAATTTGAGTACTTTTTAAGAAAATGGAAATACCTTTGAACAATAATTTTATATAAAATAAATAAATTACCAAAAAATAAGTACTCTATCACTTGGTTTCTCTTGTATACAAAATCGAAACTAAATATTTTGAAGGAGAAAATAAATAGTAGGTAACAGGAAGCAGAGAAATAAATCTTTTGTAAATGAGAAAAGAATCGAGAGAGTTGGGAGAGGGAGGGTTGTGGAATTAGAAGTACAAGATTTAAAATATGATATGTATGTGTACAGACTCCTCATGGTGATTTTTATTCACTACAAATCCGTACAAATAAAAAAGTGTACATATTGTGGTTTTATGTTTCTTTTCTTTAATCTTGAAATATAGACTCAATTTCATGTATTCATTTGCTATTTCCACTTTAAAAATTCCACTCATTTGCCATATTAATGTCTTCTTCTAGATATATTCATTGCAGTTTAACATGTCTCTCAGTCCCTCATAATTATCATAAGATATTAATTGAATTTAAAGAATAGTTTACTTACAGGTTTGAGATTATGCCAAGAATACGTTCTAAATGGAGAAAATTATTTGTGTTTAAAAATTTGCTATGATCAATTCCTCTGTTTTCTCATGTTTCATCATAATTTTGCACCTTCATGGACAATTATATATGTTATATATAATATACACTATGTATACACTAAATGTATGCATATTTATACATTATTATATATACATATATATGGTGAATACTTTCAAAATCTAGCAACCTTTAAATGTATAATGGAAGCAGGGTGTGGTGGCACACACTTGTAATCCCAGCACTTGGGGGGCTGAGGCAGGAGGATCATTGCAAGTTCAAAACCAGACTGGGTTGCAAAGTGAGCTCAAGACCAATCTGAACTTCATGGTGAGACCCTGTCTCGAAAAGAACAAACAAACAAACAAAAAGAATAAATAAATAAATAAATATAAAATGGATTGTTGTCAGCTATAGTCACTTCAATGTACCATAAAACACCAGAACTTAAGTATTATTCCTATCTGTAGTATCACCCCTATTGATCAACTTCTCTCAAATTGCCTTACGCAGGTTTTGCAACCTGTGGTAAGTACTATTCTAGTTTTACCTCTAATTATAATCATGATTTTAAAAGCCCATATATTAAAGAATAATGTAGTGTTTAACTTGTTTCACCCTAACATAGATAGCCAGTTTTGTGTTGCTGTAACAACATAGTCAAAAGGCCAAGTCTGGTGACACATGGCTGTATTTTCAGCACTCAGGAGGTTAAAGCGGGAAGAGCAAATCCACCTGGGCTACACAGTGACTTCAAAACCAAACTGAACTACATAGTAGGGTTCTGTCTCAGAAAAAAAATCCATAAAAAAGTACTTAAAAACAAATTTGTCCATTTATTTTGGCTCATGTTTTTACAGGGTTTACTAACTGAACTGATCCATTGCTCTTAGGCCTGTAGTGAGGCAGAACATCATGAAAAGGGCATAG
This sequence comes from Dasyprocta punctata, assembly GCA_004363535.1. Taxonomy (NCBI): domain Eukaryota; kingdom Metazoa; phylum Chordata; class Mammalia; order Rodentia; family Dasyproctidae; genus Dasyprocta; species Dasyprocta punctata. The sequence continues at coordinate 22,428 of RJWM01008220.1, read as the reverse complement.
TGAAGCAAAGCTATTCTCCTCTTCTTGATCAGAAAGCAGAAAGAATAAGTGATAAAGGGACCTGGGTCAAAATTTATCACTCAGTGACACTTGCCCAGTGACTAAATAAGCCATAGCTCTTAATAGCCCATTCAGCTATGAAGTCAACAATGGGTTAATATTGATGAGTTTAGAATCCTTACAATCCAATCTCCTGTCTAGACTCCACCTCTGAACGTTGCTGTGCTGTGGATTAAGGCTTAAAAGCATGATTTTTTTGAAGGACTTTCCAGATCCAGACAATAACACTTGATATTTTTATTGCCTCTCTGGTAATAGACATTTTAGTTGTGATGAAATAGTATCTCATTGTGGTTTTGATTTTCACTTTCCTAATGGTTAGTTGAGCATTTTTCCCAAAATCTTATGCTCTGCTGGACTAGAAGTTTTAGTTCCAGTGGGGGAAAAATTCCTACCAGGAGGCATAGTGATGATTTAAATAAAATGAAAACTAAGATTTCACTGGTCATTTTTGGCTTCTCTAAGTCAAAAATCTTAAAAAGGGGTTATGGTGTGGGCAGTGGTGACTGATACACTTGACAAAGGACAAGTTGGACTACTGATCCACAGCGGAAGTAAGGAAAAGCATACTTGTAGTGAAGATCCCTTAGAGCTTATACTAGTAATACCAAGTCTTATTATTAAGATCAATGGGAAACTATAGCATCTCAATCTAGACAGGATTTACACATGTCCCAGAACCTTTAGAAATGAAGGTAGTGTCGCCCACAAGATGAAGAACCAGAACTGGTTGAGGAGGTTGCTGAAGGTAAATGGAATGCAAAATGCACACAGGAAAGTGGTCATAAATACTAGCTACAACCACATGCCCAGTTATATAAATGGGAATTATAATTGTCATGAGTACTCCTTTCCTGTTTCATTAATATAAATATATATGCATACATGTATATGTATATACAGCAAAAATTTTTGCTTCTTTCCTTGTAACATAACATTTTCTGACTTAATATCAGTACTGAAATCTTTTAAAATTGTACATAATATTTAAGTTGTGGAATGTGAAGAGAAATGTAGCGTTACCAAAAGAAAAATTTTGCCATATATTCTACTGAGGAAATTAGTACATTTTCGTTCATACACAGGACATATGTACAATCTTAGGCATAGTTATGAACTTATTATATTCAGAAGTTAAGAATTCTTTAAAGAGATGTGTCTTGTTGTCAAGTATAGAAGGCAAGGATTGTGACCATTAATCAGAGAATGTCTATTTGATCAGATTAAGAAATCCCTAGAAGATTTGTAAAGCATAGTTATTTGTTTGTCTGTGGATGATTGACATATGGCAAGCAAATTGATTTGTGGGGGACCACCAGGGTATGGGTGATGCCAACAAATTGGCTTGTAGCTTGGGTGAAATAAAAGGGAAAGAAAGTGTTTCTGCTTTGAAGAGATCCAGTCCTTGTTATTGCGTGTGCACAGTGGTCTTCAGGACTCCAGTTTCTTCAGCCTTCCAGTGCAGACTCACACAAACAACTCTCTAGTGAGTTTTCATGTCTTTGACAACAGACTGGTATTGCATCATTGACTTCTCTTGTTCTGCAGCTCCCAACTTCTTGGACTGAAAACTACTGGGTCCTCTCCTTCTCCAGCATGCAGGTAGCCACTATGAACACTTTTGCCTATGATCCTGTACATTTAACTAAAGAACCTCTTGCACAATTATATGCGTATGACAACTGATTGTATTCCTCTGAAAATTCCTAATAAATATACATTCCCATTATCAATATTTAAGTGTGACTCTTTCTTCACAGTCTCACCAAATTTTTGTTTTGTTTTATTTTGTTTATTTTTTTCCTGCCCAGTAGTAGACATTTTAACTGTGACTAGGTAATGCCTCATTGTGGGTTTGATTTACACTTTCCTGATAGTTATATTGAACAGCTTTTCATATTCCAGTTGAAAATTTGAAATGTGTTTTCTGGTCTTTAACATATTTACTACCTTGATTAACATCAATTTTTGTTAGTTGAATCCCTTATAATTTTAGATATTAATCACTTGTCGTGTTTATAGTTTGTGAATATATTCTCTCATCCTGTAGATTATTTATTGGCACTGTTGAATGTTTCCTGTTCTGTGAAAAAGCATTTTAGTTTGTTTTAATCTCGTGTCGAATTTGGATCTTGTTGCTTATGTAAATGGATTTATTCCAAAAAAAATTTTCTTAGGACAATGTCCTGAATAATTTTGTCTTTTTCCATCCAATATGTTTATAGTTTTTGTCTATATATTAACAAGGACTGATCAAATCATTGGTGAATGGTTCAGTTAAAAATGTATTGTGGTAAAAGACACATTGCCATTAATCACGAAAATAGGCTCCCTCAATTTAAACACTCTTATTCCATCATTCTTTTTTTTTAAAAAGCAGAATATGAATGACTAGCCAGTCTTCCTGGTGAGTGGCATGAGCAGCAAGGACTCCAGGAAGAGAAAGACCCATGCCTCCCAAGAAGCCGCCATGTTGGGTCAGGGTGTATCCAACCAGAAAACACCTAACCTGCCTTCCTGGTGAGTGGCATGAGTGGCACAGACTCCAGGAAGAGGAAGATCTGTGCCTCCTGAGAACCCACCATGTTGGGTCAGGGAGGATCCACCAGAAGACAACTAACCAGCCTTCCTGGTGAGTGGTGCATGTGGTGTGGACTCCAGGAAGAGAAAGATCTGTGCCTCCCAAGAACCTGCCATGTTAGGTCAGAGAGGATCCAGCCAGAATACAACTAGCCAGCTTTCATGGTGAGTGGCATGACCAGTGTGGACTCTAGGAAGAGAAAGATCTGTGCCTCTCATGCAGCTACTGGTACATGGGCTGAGAATCTAGACCCCCCAACCCCTGTAAGCAACCTGCTGGTTTGGAGGACTGGCTAAATTGATAGCAACTAAGGTGCATAAAGCAACCAAATGCTTGTATTCTTTGGTTGATTTTGCAGGCTTGGGGCCAACAGTCTGAGCTTCTCTTAGGAGGATGACAGTATGCAATGTAGCAAATATGGGGGATTCCCTTCTGTCTTGTATTTGAGGCCCAATATTGTTCTCATTGTTTGTTTTATTCTGATTAATTTTTTTTTTGCTTTTTTCATATTGTGTTTTGATTGGTCTTATTCTTTTATGTTGTTGTTTGATTTTGCTATACCTGATGGAATGGTCAACTATTGTGAAGATAACAAGATATACTATAGTAGCTATTGTTTTCCTTGTATCTTGCTTTAAAGTTCTGTACCAGTTCTACTTCTTTGTTTTGATTGACTTTGTTCTGTTGTTTTGTTGGATTTTATTATCTTTAAAATAAAATTAAAAAAAATAAAATAAAAGCAAAATATATTTTTTGAGATAAAGAAAGCTTCTGTCTGAGAGAGACAGAAGGAGTCCCAATTGGGTTACCAAAGACTGTCTTTTCTAGGGATTTTATAGAGAAAAACCACGAGGTGAGGCAGGTCCAAAATGGGAATTCACAAGGTGGGCATAAGGTGGGAAAGAACTATGGTCAACCAATAAGATTAATTGCTGAGGTAAAATTGATTAAATTGGGGACAAATGGGGAAGTGAGTCATGTAGCAAGTGGGCATGCATACAGAGCAGTGACTCTTCCTGTGGGGGGTTGGGATGGTGACTCCTGCCTTCCTCAGGGTGATAGAGAACCATTTAGAATATCATTCCTTAAGATGTGGGTGTATTTGCTTGATTGGTTGTCTTAAATTTTGGCCTACAGCTGGAGATCTCTGTCACCTCCAAGGCTGCAAGGTATCTGGCCTACTGCATTGGCTTCTTGAAGGGCCTAGCCCTGTCTGACTACCTATAACATTTTTATCTAACTCAGCTGCCTATAACAATGCCCACTTGAAAGAAGTAATTTGAATTGCCATGAGGGAGTAATGAGTGATGACTGACCTGGCTTCTTCAGGCTGAAGGTGGACATAGTTGTTGATTAGCAGTCAGGAATACTCTGCAGAGGGTCTATCTAAAGGTTCTCAATAGATGCCAAGTGTTTTTATCTTTTGTAGGCATACAGCTTTAAGCCTGGATGAGACAAAGGAAAAGAAACAAGTATGAATGGGCCAAATAATAGAATTAATAGGATAATTTTGAGTACAGTTAACAAAGATTTCCACCATGAGGAGCCAGTAATGGCTTCCCATAGGGAGGATAATGATAAGGTCCAGGGAATTTTAGAATTTGATATGTCATTGATTTATCATCTAATTTTTGAACAGCTATTGAGATATTAGCAGAAGAATCAGCAATGTACACACATTGATTTATCATCTTATTTTTGAACAGCTATTGAGATATTAGCAGAAGAATCAGCAATGTACACACATTTAGTTTTTACAATTGCACAATTACTCCCCTCTGCTGCTGCTAGAATGCCTAATGCCATCAGATTTTGGAGGATTGCCTGCCTCATTAGTTTTAAATTTTTTATTTAGGATAGAGAGAAACCAGTTGTGGTGTCATTTAAGACCTGCTGAGTAGAGTAGTTAAGGTCTCAATATGTGTCATATAACCTTATCTCTGGGCACAATCTGGTGGATCTTACTGAAAGGAATCTAAAAGGAATCTAGCATATGTTATTGGTTTCATTGGCATGGTGTCTTTGGGTTTGGAAACTTCTAGGCAAGAAGAAACTTTAATCAAAGCATGCATAATCAAAAAATATATAGGCATGTATAATCAAAGCATGAGCATTAGAGCTGATAGGTAAGTTTAGAAACTGTTTCTAAGGGATAGCAATTTTAGCCCATTGGCTTTTTGGTTCCTTTATTGATGGAGACTGACATTTTGTCATAAATTCCTCTACCTTTAGTTATAATTAATTATCTCTAAAATTTGGATAATGTATGAGAATCAGAGTAATATACTGTTTTGACAAATGAAAAACTCTCTTCTTATGTTTTTATACATGAACAAAAAAATGTACTCTATTTGTAAAAACCAGTCTCAGCACCATTTTGATTAGTTGGCAATCTGGATATATATTGCAGCATTTGGACGAGGATAAAATCTCTCCAAGATTGGAGTTGGGTTTTAGGCATAACTAAAAGGAATAAGCGAGGAGAAAGTTATCCCAGTTACAGTTTAAGCAACATATATTTTGGTGACTATTTATTGGGATATGATGCCTGGAAGGGAAATCAGAGTTGAGAAAGAGAAAGAGACATGTGCCAATGTCCAGTAATAGGCTGGTTTTTAACTGTCTTCATGATTAATCAGGACTTGTTCATAGAGATGACAGGTAGAGATGACAGTCTGAGAAGAGGAAGGAGGTGAGTGCCCTGAGCCCCTTTAGTCTTGCTGGACCAGCTGATAGGATGGATCTTAACCCTAGGGACTTGGACTCAGAGGTCACTCCGACTCTGAGTGGTCATCTTGACAGTCAGGGCATGGCTTAGGGGGCCTCAAGGCAATCCCTCTTAAGATGGCCTGGCTTCCTTAAGTTCTTCTGGGAGCCCTGAGAATCAGACTTAAGGTTTGTTTGTTTTAAGACTGCAACAAGGGCAGCTACTTTTTCCTGGTCTCTTTGTTTTCTCTCTTTGGCCTCTTCCTCATTAGGGTTATAAAATACTCAGGAGGCAATTTTTATTGAAGTATCAAGTGAATGGTCTGGATCAAAAATCATGTTTTGTAGCTTTTTTATAATATCTGAGGATAACTGGGTAATAAACTTATCTTTAAGTATAATTTGTCCCTCTATCAAATCAGTATCTAAGGAAGAATGTTTTATTAATGCCTCTTGTAAAAGAGCTAAGAAGTCAGCTGGATTTTCATCATTCTCGTGAAAAATAGCTGACAATTTAAAATAACTAGAATTTTTTTCTTTTAAATCTTCAAGAATACACACTTGAAAATGTCTCTTGATCCAATCTCCTACCTTGCTGTCAGACCAGTTGGGGTCCTGGGTGAGAACTGCTTGTGCACCAGTAAGAATTGGTAGTTACCCCTGTCATCTTTCTTCTGGCCTTTTAAAATTAACAATATAATATTCATCTTCAAATGCATCTTCAAATGCATTCACCTTCAAATGCAGGTTGCGATATTGCTTGTCTCTCACTAGAAGTCAATGCTTCATTTAAGATTAACATTACATCTTTCCAGCCTAGCTTATAGGTCTGAGAAAGTCCTCCAAGTACCTCAATGTATTTGTCAGGATCATCTGAGTATTTTCCTAGTTCTAGTTCAATTTGTTTTAAGTCACTGAGAGAAAGAGACCTATGAATTGGCATAGTCTCATAAGAATTATAGTTATACCTTGAGTATAAGAATTATTTCTTAATATAAAAAATGTTTGAACATAAAGCAATTCTGACCATTTTTTCTTTCTTACAGTACGATTTCAGTTGTAAAAGAACATCATAATTAATACTTCCCTCTGTATTACATTTTGACTTTAGCAGGTAAGTAGACCAGGCACACATGCCAAGAAATATCAAAAGACTCTTTCTTTATTTTAACATGGAAGGGTGAAATATCTTCCAGTGCTTAACAATGCATTCCAAAGGAGTAAGGGGCTTTGCCATTGAGTTGCCCATGTCTGTAATGTAAAAAGCAAGGCATAAGGGTATGAGACTTTTTGTACCAGAAGTTGAACTCAAGAACTTTGACTGAGCTATGTCTCTAGCCCTGTAGTTCATGAGATTTTGACATTGAGGTATCTATGCAAAAAAGGAAATGATTAAGCATTCTTTTCCTTTTCCTATTTGATAAATGTGCTCAAAGCATCCCTTGAGTTGATTCCACTCCAGGGCAGGTGGATGCCCTCTGGAGAGAGTAGAAGAGAAATTCATCCAACCTATCCACCCTCTAACTGTTGCACAGTTCCATCTTCCCAGGTAGCTCATGAACTTTGTTTCCATAAACCTAGTTGTGACAGGAATTTTTAAAGAAGGAAGCATAACTTATGATAAACTATTACTTTTTATATATGGTAAAAAAAAGTGAGTTAGGGCACTTCTCTGGCTGTTCTGTAGAGGAGATTTTCTTCGAAATAGATAAGGATAAGAAATAAACTTAAGAAGAGTAACTGGGAAGGGAAAAGGAGGAAAGAGAAAAGGGAAGAGGAAAAGATATAAACCTGTATATATGTATATGTAAGATAACTAGAATGAACACACTGTTAAATCTATTCTTTGTTGAGAAAGAACAGTTAATGCTCATATGATTAGATTAATTTTACATGTCTATATCTGTTAATGTAAGTAACCATTTTAAAGATAACGATGTGCAATATTTCAAGCATTGTCAAGTTTCTGTCATCTGATTTTGTAAACCTGCAATGTTACTGTAGCATATTTACTCTAGTCGTTTGTTTGTCTCTTTTGCTTGTTTTTGTTTTATATGTCTTTTTTTCTGTTTTTTTCTTCGCTAAAATAAAAAAAAAAGAAAGAAACTTAAGGAACCCTACCGTGGGCCCTCAGGAAAAGTCTCCAAGGCCTTTTTGTCCTCTAACTACCTAGGCAATGTTTCCTAGCACTGGATCAAGGCTTTGCTTTATTTGAAGCTCACAAGTTAAGCATATTTATCATCTATAAATTACATTTTACCTTTTAGTAAAAGCACATCAGTCATTTATGCACACAGAGAAGGGTAACTAAAATCTTTCTTAGTTTACATATGTAAGACACAAATGCAAACAATTTCCTACTAGTTTGTTTGAAATATAAGCAGTTGTTGCAGGCTGCCTCAACTTAATTTCTGAGAGAGGTAGTTTAACTACCTGAAAAGTTTAAGGAACATCTTTAGTTTAATTGCAGAGAGATATAAGTAGAAAGAGAAGTAGAGATCTTCTATGATCACAAGCCAATTTCTACTGAGGCATCTTTGAGTGTCCACCAGATAGTTACCCTGGACAGAAACTCTCAGTTTTTCTCAGTTTCTATTGGCCCAGATAACCATAGGTCAGTCTCCAGAAAGGAATCCAAATGTCTGTCTGGTCAACATTCCATTGGCCATTGGCTTCAATGGGGAATCATAAAGGAGATGCTGGAGAAACCTGTCCTCTGCTTTTAAGGAGGCAGCTCTTGCAGGAGTGATTAATTACCTGGAAGCGTAACCACTGTCTGTCAAAGTTCTATAAGGGATAGTCAAAAATCTGAGCAAGATCATCACCTAGTGCTCTATAAATTTATGAAAAGGTTTTAAAGTTCACAATTTGAAAGGTTGGAGAGCCTCCTTAGTCTAAACGTGTTAGGATCCCATAAGCATGCTGCTTTTGGAAATAGTTCCTTCTGGTTTCACCCAAAAGTCGATTATTTCCACTGCATCTCAGGTTTACTCTCCCAAGGGAGACTTGTGCAGCACATTAAGCTGGGAAATGGCTTTTGTGTGTGTTCTCCTGGATGGGCAAAATTCCGGTGTCTCATCTGAATCACAGTTGGGGTATGTGTTCCTCATCTAAGATAATTTACCTGTCTTTGGTATTGGCAAATGCTCATTTTCTATGGACTTAACTTAGTAGAAGAAAAAGGTTGGAACAGCCTAGAGTTCTTTCTAATTTTACGTGATTCTAGAAAGGAAAGTACAAAGTTGGGGAAGGGATTAGAAGTAAAACCAAAGAAAGGAAACTGAAGTAGAACGGGCTTGACAATTCCTCGAGAGTGTAGAGGAGGATCAGAGTCAATCTGTCCCAGTGAAACCTGTCCTCCAAGTCTTAAAGAACAGTCACCAGCCTAGTGCTTTTTAGATGGTGGAAGGAATCCCATATTTCAATATACAGGCATGTATATTTTCTAAGTCTGAGCTAGATTTTAAGAAAACTCATTTTATAAAAATTTATATTAAAGTCTACCCGGGGCATTCTAATGTTGCTCTCTCTAGTGCTATTGCCTAAATAAAGTCAAGCAAGGAGTACTAGTAAATTTAATAGCTAGTTTAAATGCAACATGTGCCAGAACAAAACCTTATAAATGTCCCATGTTTTATCTTAGGTTTATCATTATTTTAACAAAACTACATAAGGGACAAAGCAACTATAAATAATGGGCAAAAACAAATCTTAAGCAATTATAAGAAATGGGCAAATAAAAATCAATCTTTGAAGCATAAAAATTTGTTACCTAAATGAGTACCAGTTCAGATTCTATAAAACAAAAGCAAACTCTTGCCTCCACACAATGATCTCAGTGAAAGACTTCCAAATGATATACGGGAACAAAACTCCCTACCTACTATATGTACAGTATGAGTTCATGTTTTCTAAAATTGAAGAATGAATTTTAGGAACAATGGAGGTTAAGAGCAGAATACATTTATTGAGAGAAAGAAAGCTTCTTTATGAGAGAGAGACAGAAGGTGTCCTGAGTGAGTTGTCCTATTCCATCATTCTTGCTGTTTTCTGGAGTGATTCTGTAAGTTATTTTAGGACAATGTTTACAAGATATGATCGCAATTATTGTGAAATCTGCTGTCAGGTGGATCTAACAGAAAGGCCAAATATTGTGACTTATAAACATGGGAATGCAAGTATCTATCATGGTATGCTCACTTTAAATCTTTGTTTATCAACTTGAAAACATGATATTAAGTGAAAATGAGTCAAACATACAAACTCAAATAGCACAGGATTTCTTTTATATGAAAAATTGTAATAAAGTAAAAGATAGAAGAGACTTAAATAGCAAAAGGAATAAGTTAGAATAGCATTCAAAATTCCATTGTCTTAAAACTATTTCAATATATATGCTAATTGGTTTCATTTACTTTTTTCTGATAGCACCAAGTATTGTTGATTTATTTATTTATTTATTTATTTATATTTGCAAAAAAAATCTTCAAAAAATCAATAGAACAGACAAGCAGGTTTAGCAAGGCCATGGTACAAGGTCACAAAGCCACATACAGAAATCTATTCTTGGCCTCTATACAAGCAATGAACAAATCAAAATGAAATTGCAAAGGCACAAGTTGCATCACAAAAAAGCTTAATTTAGTATTACTGTATAAATCTACCAAAATACATTCATTATTTGTATCGTAAAAGCTATAAAAACTGATCAAAAGTACTCAAATACACCCTAAGAGAAGATAGACTATGTTTTTAAACTGGACAAATATCAAAACAGTTATTCTCCCTACACTTATCCATAGATTCAACTCAATATCTATCAAAATCTCAGTGAATTCTTTTTTTAACTATCTTAACTATTTTTACATACATATGCATAAACATATACATAGTTTTCCCTGTTTGCCACACAAATGCAACAATACAATGCTTACATAGTGTGACTTATTTATTCCACTGATAAGCACATTCTCATGGTGCATCCATTTAAGTATGAAGGTGTCCAGTTTATAGTTATTTATAGCTGAGTAGTTTTCCATTATATAGAAATACCACAATTTTTTATCCATCCCTCAGTCGATAGGCATTTAGGTTAGATTTGGCTATTGTGAACTCCACTGCTATAAACATAGGTGCACATATATCGCCGTGGTATGATGTTTTTAATTCTTTTGGAAACATACCCAGAAGTGGAATAGCTAGATCAAACGGGACCTCCTGTTTGCCATTATTTTCTGAGGATTTTTTCAACTGTGTTCATTAGTAATATTGGCTTGTAGTTCTGTTTTTTGTTTCAGTCTTTCTCTGGTTTCTGGTGTCAGAGTCATACTTGCTCCCAGGAGTGATTTTGGTAGTATTGCTTTCCATTTGATTTCATTAAAGAGTTTCATCAGTAGTGTCATTAAAACTTGTCTAAATTTCTCAAAGAATCCATCAGGACTTGGGTTTTCCTTTGTTCATAAGATATAATTACATTTTCAATTTCACTGCCTGGTATTGAAATATTTATAATTTTTATATCCTCTTGATTCAATTTTGGAAATACATAGATATCCAGGAATCTGTAAATTTCTTTTGTGTTTTCTGATTTACTAGAATAGAAGCATCGATTATGGTCAAGGACTGTGTGGATGGCCCACTAAATCCTCATGAGGTCATGGGGTGGGGGGCCTTTCAAAGGTGGCAAAATGTAGAGGTTGTGTTTGATTTATGGTCCAATGCTGGAATTAATGGTGTAAGCGCTACACTTACAAGATATATATATATATATATATATATATATATATATATATATAATGTTATATATCTATATCTATATCTATATATATAGATATATATATCTTGTTGGTTTCCACTGCCATGAACTGTTGCCCCTCTCTCATTTGCACTGTGTCATGGAACTAGCCTACTAGGAACTGAAACCTCTACAAAATGTGAACTAAGTAAATCTTTCCACCTTTAACTTTTGGTGTTGGTTATTTTGTCTCAACAATGACAGAAAAGTAACTAAGACACAATTTGGTACCAGAAGTGGGGTCATTGCTGTGACATTTTTTTAACCATATGGTTCAAGAACTTTTGTGAATGGCTTGTGGGAAGAGTTTGGAAATGTTCAGAGATGCTGACTGAAAATGTAGTACTGAAATATCTTAGACTGTATGTTATGGGAGATTCTGGTCAGAGCTCAAAAGACCAGAAGACCAATAGAAATCCTGCCATTAAAAACCAGGTTTGGATATTTCTGCTGGAAAGGACTGTATTTTCTATTGGACTCCAGATGATGTTTTCTATGGCTTGGCACAAAGTTTCTCTGCATTTTGCCCATGTCCAGAGACTTTCCCTAAGACTGAGGTTTAAATACAAAGAATGATTAATCTGGTTGAAGAGATATCAGAGCCATCTAAATTTGAAGTGGTGACATAGTTACTATTGGGGGAATTTTAGTCAGATTTATGTTGAGAAACAAGAGGAAAGAGACCAGCAGAATGATTTGAAATTCTGTGTGTTTGGCCAGAAAGGAAACTACAGCAAAACTGTGGACTTTAAAAATAGAGCCGAATGAATCTTGATTGCTGAAAAGGAACAAGAGAATAGAAAATATGGCCTGAGGTAATCACAAGACAGAGCAAGACTCCAGCCATTGTAGCTCAAAATTGCAAAACGAAACAGTTTGCTTTGAGAAGAGTGCTCCAGACCACCAAGTTCCAGAATGGCAACATCCACATCATGTTCCAGCATAGTTGGCGTTATACCATAATCCAGAATAAAAACAGCCACTCTGTGGCTACAGTTACACCATGTTGCAAAATGGTAGCAGAATAGAGAATTTATTTATCAGAGTTTGATTCAAAGTACTGAGCAATATAGGTACTCAACCTCTATAGTCAGGAGGCAAGAAAGCCAAGCTATTGCTTCTGCTGCAGCAGACCTTGGCATAATCTATGTGGTGCTGATTTTAGGTGCATTCAGAATAGCAGAGTTGTGTGTTTAGGAAAGCTTTCATCCAGATTTGAGAAGAAGACCTGGAGGGTCAGGCAGTGTGCCCCTTTAAGGTAGTGTGAGAATCTTGTGTGTGATGCCAAAGGTGAAGTGGATACCACAGAATTTTAGAAAAGCCAGGAATTAACACCATCTGAAGAAAACTGTAAGGTGTGGAGGTGGCCCAAGACAGAAGCTATGGGAACTTCAAACACCAGAGAGGCTAGTGCCAGAGCCATCCAAGGCCTTTAGAGTTCACACCTTGCTACAGGTTGTCTCACATACTTCTCATAGAGCTAGAGAACTTAATGTTTTCCATACTGAATTTTTGACTTGTTTTGGTTCCATGCCTTTGTACAATCCTGTTTGTAACATTCAGAATAGAAATGTGTATTCTGTGTCATCAAATATTGGAAGTATTTATATTTCTTTTCATTTGTACAAGGAATCACAGTTAAGAATTTCCCTTAAATCTCAGAGGAGGCTTGCAACTTGGACTTTGCATCAATGCTAAAACTGTTAAGATTTTGATAGCTCTTAGAGGTGGACTAAGTGCCTTATGCATGAAGAGATGTGCATGAGTCTGGGGGATCCAGGGGTGGAATTTTATGGCTTATGTCTGGATATCCTTCCAGAGTCTCATGATGTCATGGAGGGCAGGCTTTTTGAAGGTGGGCAAATCTAGAGGTTGTGAGTGATTCATGGTTTAATGCTGGGATTAAGGGTGTGAGTGATACACCTTTCTTAGGGTGGGTAGCCTGCAGCCTATACAAGGGAAAGAGCCTTGTCTTTTCTCTCCTTCCTCTTTGTTGAATTTTCTGTCTTCTTCTGCCATGAACTGTTGCCCCCTCTGCCATGTGCCACTCTGCCTGGGAGTCAGCCGGGTAAGGACTGAAATCTCTACAAATTAGGACCTAAACAAACATTTCCACCTTTTTTTTTTTGGCACCAGGGATCAAATTCACAACGTCGCACCTGCCAGGCAGGTGCTTAAGCCACTGAGCCAAACTTCTAGTCCTAGATTTTTTGAGACAGGGTCACTCTATGTAGTTCAGACTGGCCTTGTGCTCACGTTGTAGCCCAAACCGGCCTCAAACTCACAATGCTCCACCTATCTCAGCCTCCTGAGTACTGGGATTAAAGTTGTGTACCACCACGCCCAGCTACATTTCCACTTTTAACTTTGGGTGTTCGGTATTTTGTCTCATCAATGAGAAAAAAGAATGCACTGCTGGATTTCCACAGGATCCATTGTGATTTTTCCCTTTTCATTGCTAATTGCATGAATTTGGATCTTTTCTTGTTTCTTTTTGATAACATTGGTTAAGGGTTTATCAATTTTATTTAATCTTTTCAAGAACGAATTCTTCATTTTATTGATTTTTTGTATTGTTTCCTTAGTCTCAATTAAATTAATTTCTGCTCTTATTTTCATAATTTCCTCCCCCATATGAGCTGTGAGTTTGACTAGTTGTTCTTTTTCTAGAAATTTGAAGTTCAACATTAGGTTCATATTTGAGTTTGTTTTGTTTTCCTGATGCAAGAATTCACTGCTATAAATTTCCATTTTAGGACTATTTTCATTTTGTCCCATAACTTCTGGTATGTTGCATCAGAATTTTCATTTAATTATGAACATTGTTTCATTGCTTCTTTAACTTTTTCTGTGACCCACTGGTTGTTCGGGGGGGGGATGTTATTTAATTTCCATGCTTTTTTGGAGTTTTTGTGGTTTCATTTACCATCGATTTCCATTTTCTTTGCACTATCATCAAATAATATACATCCGACAATTTCAATTTCTTTGCATTTAATTAAGCATGTTCTGTGGAATAGTATGTGGACTATTTTAAAGCCTATCCCTTGTGCACCTGGGTAAAATATATATTCTGATCTCTTAGGGTGGAACACTGTCAATGTCTATGAATGTAGACTCATTTGTTCACAGTTTTGCTTCATTTCTGAAATTTCTTTGTTGATTTTTGTCTAGTCTATCTATTTATGACAGTGGGATATTATGGTCTCCCTTTAGAGTTGTGTCAGTGCTAATTTGATTTTTCTTGTCCCTTAATATTTGTTTTATGTAGTTGGGTGCACTGGTATTTGGTGCATATGTATTTATGGTTGTTATCTCTTTGTCTTGCAGCTTTCCCTTAACAAGTATGTAGTGAACTCCTTTGTTTCTTTGATAACTCTTGTTTTGAAGTTCACATTTTGTGGTACTAAAATAGCTACCCTTGCTTCTTTCTGGGTTCCTGTCACATGGATTATTGTTTTCCATCATTAGACTTTCAGTTTATGAATTTCTTTTTGAGTTAAATATGTTTCTTGTATGCAGCATATTGTTGGATCTTGCTTCTTGATCCATTCTGCCAGTCTGTTTCTTTTGATAGGAGGGTTGAGATCATTTACGTTGATGACTACAACTAATATGTATTGGTCTATCCTTCTCAAATTATTTTCCTGTTGATTACACCCTGTCTTTCTCTTGTTCAACTGCTTGCTCTGCCAGGTGGCTTCTTTCTTTTGTTGATCTCTGAATTGTGGTCTTTCTTATCTCTTTCTAAATGTCCTTCAGAGAATTTTGGAGAACTGGCTTGCTGGTCTTCAATTTCTTCAGTTGTTCTTTGTCATGGAAATATATTATTTCTCCATTGATTTCAAAAGACAGTTTTGCAGAGTACATCAATTTACATTGTAGGTTGTTTTCTTTTAAGGCTTGAAAAACTTCACTCCAATTTCTCTTTGACTTAAGCGTTTGTGTTGAGAAGTCTCCTGTAATTGTAAAGGATTTTTCTTTATTGGTGATTTGTTTCTTTTCTCTAACTGCTTTTAATATTATGTTCTTGTCCCGAATTTATGGAATTTTTTTACATATGAATGATTATCAATTTTGTTCGAGGTCTTTTATGGTGTACTTTCTCTTCTATTATGTTGGGTCACAAAAGAGACTAACCACAGAAACTTTAATGGAAAGAAGCAAAGTTCATTTTTTAGAACCAGAGATTTTATTAACTGGCATTTTAGAGTTATAATTATGTATTACATTTTTCTACATTACCTAGTTTAGAGCTTCTTATATAATATCTTACCACCCATTTAGTTGAGCAGGCAGCTCTTTTCAGTTTAGATAATAATACAGTGTATGCTTCAAGTTTCAACATCTACCCCACCTTAGAGAGTCATTTTTCCACACTTGTCTAAGGCATGTGTCTAATGACACTTAAGCAGTTCATAAGAGTCTTGTATTTTTTGACAGTTTTATCTTTCAGTAATGGGGATCAACTTCTTAGCTTTTTTCTCCTTTGATGGGAACAGCTTACAGAAGTGTGTAATGGTCATCCTTTTGAAGTACAGGCACTCATTTAAGGACTTATGTGGTTAGTGACTGTTCTTACATACAACCTGCTGCTCTGACTTACAGTCTGTCTTTTTTAGTACAGTTCTGTGCATCTCGTCTACAGAGTCTCAATGTCTTTTTCTTTTGTATAATACACCTTGTTCATACAGTACTGTAATTTTTGCTGATTGTTCTGTACAGTATAGTATTGTAGCTTTATGTTTTGTATACATTATAGTACTGTATATAAAAGTTATGCAAATAAAAGCAGTCATCAGATTGGAGTTGCTTGTGATCATTTCTTTGTTCTGAGTATGGTGATGTATACACTCTATGCATTCTTTGTTTAGCGACCAATTTGATAATTGCCTAGTCACAGGAACAGGAACTGAACTTGGCTGTTAATAAAAGTATCTGGATCATCCTCTTTTCAGACTATAGCTTCCTGTCCTTCTGCCCTCAGGAGGAATTTCTGGAATCTTTATTATTATATTTATAACTATATGCTTTGGTGTAGATTTACTTTGGCTATGACCCTTTGGAGTTCTATATACCTCCCTTATTTGTGTATCAAGTTCCATATCCTTGGGAAGTATCATGCCATTACTTCTCTGAAGTCTCCAGCTTTCTCATTGACATCAATCAATCATATATTATTCTTTGCTTCATCTTGCAGTTTTTGAATTGATATTTTATGGCCCTTTGTTATCATTAAGATATCTTTCTAATTTTGGTCACTAACTACAATCCTGTTTTCTACATCTGATATTCTATCTTTGCCTTCATTTAATTTGTTTTGTATACTTTCAGTGCCATTTTTAATTTCCTGGAGATCTGTTGGATATTTTATGTCTTCTATTTCTTTCCTATGTTAGGCATTCATGGTTTTCATTGTTTTTCTAAGCTCTTCTATTTTGTTAATCTACGTATACTGTAGATTCATCGGGCTTGTCTTTATTCTGATTGTCACTTGTTTTACCTGACAGATTATTTTATCTGTAGCCATATTAGTTTTTCATATTACTTCTGCTGCTATCATTTTAGAGTTACATTTTGTGATTTCTGATTTCTTCTATCTCGTTGTGCTCTGCACATTTCCTGGATGAGCTGCTGGTGTGGGGATGCATTTGGCTTCTGTGTCTTGTCATTTTCTGCTTTCTTTTTTTTAAATTTTGTTTTACTTTTTGTGTTGATGCTTGTATATTTTTATATAAGTTATGGTAGATAACCTTATCCCAGTATCATGATTTCTTCAGGATATGATTCTTCCTCAGAGATGTCTTCTAGGTGTAGATGGTTCTAGTTTTTTGTACCTGTCCCAATATTCTACCTTCCCAATTTTTAAATGATGAGATGGTTTTATCCATTTGGCTCAGCACTCAGTCCTTTGGTACTGAACTATGGTGATGGTTATGACCTCAGACAACCACAATGTTGTCATACATGTGAGAAGAATGACTACAACAGGTTTAATAACCTGGCTAAAGTAGCACAATTAGCAATAACAATACCATGAAGCACAGGCTAGAAACTCACAAACTCTGGTAACTCTGAATTTGGTAACTTTAACCATAGTAGCAAGTCCTACAGTTACATAAAAAGACCCAATATTAATTAGGAATTTGTATTCTATGAATTTACCCTTAATAGAGTGATTTTACTCTGTGATGGGGAATTTTAAGAGGTATAGGGGAAGAAAACAATAGATAAATGAAAAATATAACAGCAGCAAGGCTGGAAGACAAAGAATGATCACACAAACTTTGGAAAACTGGAGAAGAGTACTGTAGAGAAACAATGAGGGAGAAAGCAAAGAATTATTGAAACAAACCAGGAAGACTAAAGACAATGTTCACTCACATCAAAGTATCATAAAATCGAGAGAGATATTCCAGGAAAGAGAGTAAGAGGTATAAAATAGAACAAAAATGTATGTCTAAGCCTAAACAACCAAAACCAAAACAACAACCATATAGAAAAAGAAAAATGAAACACATAAAGAAAATAATACAATTTCTCTGGTGTTCACTGTTCTGTGTTGTGTCCAAATCAGAGTCCCACCAAGCTTGCAGTAATATTACTGCTGGATGTCAGACTGATCTTGGCCTCTGGATTTGGGAATTATGGGCAGTCTTAAGCTAGCAGCTTCTGGATGGCTCACCCATGTCTCCTTAAATTTTTCTGTCACTATTTGCTTTGCTAGCTGGTGTTGCACCCTCAGACAGAGGCATCCTGAGGCTGCTCTCAGTATTGTGTACAGTTGTCCACTCCTGGACCTTGCACTGCCTGCTGTGTTCCACACCACTTGCTTCTCTCATGTGCTGCCCTTGTTCCAAACTTCTGGTCAAAAGTTAGAGGGAATGCTAACTCTCCAGCCCAATGGTGGTTGTGCCACTGGTCACAAAGAGGGTAAATGCTAGCTTGCCACTCCTTGTCACCATAGCCCCATGCTGCTTGTGCTGCTGGTCATAAGAGAGAAAGAGTGCTGACTTCCTACCACAGGGTGCTTATGCCACTGGTCACTGGTCGCATGGGAGGGAATTTCTTTTTCACCACTCATTGCCCCTGTTATTGCAGGTCACAGTTATGTCCAAAGTCCAAGACCCTGTCTTGCACTAGCTGTAGGGCAGGAAGGGTCATGGTGTTCCACTAGCAATTCCCAATGCATATGTTCATCCCTAACCTTGTCACTAGAGGTTCCAGTTAGCAGGTATGTTGAATGACAGAGCAAGAAAAAAAACAGAGCAACAGAAACAAAAAGAACAAAACAAAACAAAAACTTGCAGCCCATTGGAGAGGTAGCAGTCACTCACCCCTGTGTGTGCCAGTGAAATTTGTTGCTAGGTTGTACTGTCCTCTGCAGGAAATCAGAAGAGGTAAAGGGCCTTATATTCCAGATCTATCCTGTGTGGATTTAGTTTGCTTTATATTTACCGTCTCTCCATTTTGGGATGAACTTCCTAGAAATGATGGTTTCTGTTCCAATCTCATAGGTGGTAAACCCATGGGCAGATCTGTAGGCTGGACAATCATTTTATAATGTCCTATACTTTTGTTTTGCTTGATCTGCAAGTCCCTTAATTCAGATTGATTGTCACATAAGGATGTATGCTCTTCTTCTTCTTCCAGTTACTTGTGTTTTTAGTTGATTTTCTCTGAGAAACTCCAATGCAACTCTTCCTGCATTGAGCCATGTGAATCCCTGCATCATAACATTTATGTGAAGATTAGATTATATGATTAATAGAAGCATGTGGTGAAGTATGTCTGGCATACTAGTCACTCAACAGATTGGCAAATTTAAGTTGAAACAAGTATAAATATGTGGATATCTTTTGAAAATTCAAATGTGAATTTAAAAGAAAGTTTGCACTATTGTTCACACTTTACAATTATGAATCATATTAGTGTATTTTAATCATATATAAGTATCAGCTCTGAATTATCAGATATCAAGTATCATATAATATTTCCTTAAACTTCCATAAAATCTAATCTTTTTAAAATCTAATTTTTTTTTTTTTTTTTTTTTTTGCAGCACCGGGGATTGAACTCACAGCCTTGTGTCTGCCAGGGCAGGCGCTTAAGGCACTGAGCCAAACTCCCAGCCCTGGTTTTTTGAGGCAGGGTCGCACTATGTAGCTCAGGCCGGCCTTGCGCTCGCATTGTAGCCCAAGCCGGCCTCGAACCCACAACGCTCTGCCTACCTCAGCCTCCCGAGTGCTGGGATTAAAGGCGTGCGCCACCACGCCCGGCTTAAAATCTAATTTCTACAATAATGAAAGAAGAGCTTCTGTGTACAAGAATAACTTATCTTTCATAGAAATTTTCTCCTAAGGGCAAATCAGAAGTTCTCATATGATAAAACAACAAGTGTAGTGGATGATGATTTTTACTAGGTTACTTACAAAAATTATTTATTATTTGCTATTAATTACGGACTACTCATTGTTTCTATAGTAGTAATAATGTTAATATTGAAGGTCAAACTTTTCTTTGCAATTCCTCAGTGACTTTAATTCTTAGTTCTTATTACACAAAAAATTTTTCAACACATAAATATTTTAACTCCAATTCCAAGGATTGATTTCCTTCCAAAAATCATCCTTTATGTGCACTCTAACAAACCAGCTACACATTTATATATAAAAATTAGACAATTCCAAATCAGATTTAGAGGTCTGGGTGTCTCCACACTCTGGGGTGCACTCCGCTTAGTTGCCTGGGTCCCAGAGGTCTTGGCCCCCACCCAGTATGGCAGAAGTTCCAGCAGTACACTCCGGGAGTGCACCCTCTAGCTGCATAGAGGATGCAGCTCTACCCAGTCCTGCGTCTCAGTGCAAACCATCAGGGGAACATACAACCAGCCTCACAGGACACACAGGTACTGAGCCCAGCCCAGCCAAGAGCCCCAGAGCTGATCATCAGGGACTGGCCAGCATAGTTTCAGGGCCTTAGAAAACTTGAGCTCTGCCCATCAGAGCACAAAGCATGAGCTCCATTATTCAGGGGCGTGGCCAGTGCAGCAGGTCCTAGAGGTTGGAAACCCACCCAACAAGGAGCAAGGCCCCAGCACCATACCCCTGAGAGTTGCCCAGGCTCACCTGGTGCTCCAGAGGCTCTGAACTCCTGGCAGCTGAATGAAAGGTCTGGATATCACCGCACTCCAGGGTGCACTCTGTCTAGCTACCTGGGTCCTGGAGGTCTAGGCCCCCACTCAGTAAGGCAGAGGCTCAAGCAGCACACTTCAGGATTGCACCCTCGCTAACTGCACAGAGGATCCAACTCTACCCAGTCCCATGTCTCAGTGCAACCCACAAGGAGAACACCACGCCAGCCTCATAGGACACAGAGCCCAGCATCCTGGAGCAAACCAACAAAGTACATCAGGGGAGAATGCGGCCAGCCTCACAGACCACAGAGCACAAGGGTCCAGTGCCGTAATCTGGGGCTGTGTTCCAGCTAGCCATGGGGATAATGGAGTATAGAAACTCTACCCAACAGAGTGTTCAGAACAATTCATCAGGAGGTTGCCTACCTAGCCACACAGATCCCAGAAGAAAATGACAAAACGAAAGCCCAAGAGGCAGTCTCAATCCCCCAGCCCACTGAGAACAAACCCGACACACTGAAATGAAAGACACTGGGAGTCACACAACTGAACTTTCTGAAATGATAACAAATGCAGTAAGAAACAACTCCATGAAGCTATAGAGAAACTCAAGTCAGAAATAATCTCTCAGCTTAAAAATGAAATGACAATCACTATGAAAGAAATGTTGTATGTATCTAAAGAAGATCACGATAAAAAAACAGAAGAACATAAGAAAATGATGGAAACTTTGAATGAGCAATGCAAGACACAAATAGAATGCATTAAACAGATTTAAAAGGAAATTCAGCAAATGCAAAATTCCATGGAAAGTTTGAAAAACCACTTGAATGAAACTCAAGATAGAATCTCAGATCTTGAAGAAAGCATTTGAGCTTATGATCATGAAAGAAAAGATCTCTTAAAAAAAGAAACCAGGATTAAAATAGAAAATGGCTGACCTGATCACTCCGCCGTAGGGAGACTCCCTAGAATATACCTCCCAAATGCTGGAATGCAAAATAATACAATAACAGAAAGAAGGAAAGGGGAGGGAGATGGATCCTCTGGACCTAAGAGGAGTCTAGGATGAGAACTGTAGCCTTCGGAAAGAGTAAAAAAAAGAAGAAGTAAACAAACAAAGGTGGTGGCGCCTCTGACCAGAGCTCAATCCCATCAACACGGACTCAAACTGGGAAGGTGCGATTTAAGTGCTTGAGATGCGCAATTGAACTTCTGTGGCTAAGGCAGAGACGGCTAAGGCGGAGACGGCGGAGGCAGCTATCGATCGAGGAAAGAGGTGGGTGCGAGCTGGTGAGTGAGTAAACTCGGTGGGCCCCAGCTCCCCACCCCCCACTCCCCAGGGAGAGCAAGGAACAGGCTTCCATCTTGAGACTGGAACTGCACCTAATTAGGCACGGTTCATTGCCCACACCAGGCCCTGGAGGGTCCTGGCAGAATCTGCAGGGGTGCCCTGGGGGTGATAGAGGAAATTAGGCAGACGGCCCTATCCACACGCACTTCACCAGACATCCGCAGAGCTGAGGTGGCCTGGGGAAACACAGCAGAGCCCAGGAAAATGCCAAAAAGGAAAGGTAGAGGGCGCTCTCCGGACTCTGAAACAAGCAGCACAAACCCGATTGACTTAAAGGCAGACAAGGTTGGGAGTCCAAAAATTAAACTCTCAGAGGAGATGACAACCGAAGTGGGGAGAAAACTCCATGAAGCTATGAAAGAAATTAAAGTGGCACTGTTAGCCCAACTGAGAATTGAAATGAAATTAATAATTGGGCAATCCCTAAGCGCCTCTAAAGGAGACATAGCCGGAAAGGTGGAGGACGGAAAATCAAAGGAGATTGAGAATGAGACACATAAAAACTTAGAATGCATCAATCAGATTCAGAGAGAATACCAGGAACTCAAAGACTTCAATAAAAGTTGGCAGAACCACCTGAAAGAGACTAAAGATTCTCTCATATCTCGAAGAGAAAATTGCAGCGTGGGAGAGAGAGAGACAAGACTTATTAAAAATAATAAGAAATCTGGAAGTGGCAGTGCAACGGCTGCAAGACAACCCAAGGAAATATAATTTATGAATAAAAGGTGTGAATGAAAAGGCAGGGGTCAATACAAATCAAATTAAAAGCATATTTACAGAAATAATTACAGAAA